>OMNR01006791.1:2903-14947 GCA_900303205.1 Mora moro
AGGATATTGTAGTGGCTAGGGTGTTTGACGCACAGAGCTGAAGGGTTCGGGGTTCAATCCTCGGTGTAAATGCAGTCTATCCCTGCAGGCGTCCTTGAGCAAGATGCCGAACACCTACCTGCTCATAAATGACATTTTGCTGTAAGTCCTTCTGGATAAATGTGTCTGCGAAATGAGCCAAGAAAAAGGCAACAAAATACTTGTTAATTCTTCCAATTATCGTAAATGGTGTGAATTCATAAAACCATCGTAAAATTAAATCCCAGTGACTCTTATCTCCATCCATGTGTTGTTGTTATTGTAGCCTGACACGGAAGGTGTAGGAAGCTAACTATATTATATTGCATAAGCTCGTTACCAAACGTTTAAACCCCCGTTTTCTCCTTTTCACCCTGCTGCTGCAAGGAGAGAAGCACTCGCTCGCAAGATGAAAACGGTAAGGGCTGGCAGCCACACTCACGCACGCAAACTTTCAAGGTGATACCTGCTTCTTTGTATCAGCAGGAAGCTGTTGCCAAGGGAACAGAAATACTTGACTGTTGATAAAGAATGTCAGGCAATCAAGGGGGCGCTGGAGGCGCTGAACCTGCCTCTGATAGGCCAGTGCCAACACCTCCACAGACGGGAACAAAAATTAATAAAGAAATAAATAACTCCATTGGAAACACGACAGTCTATCAGAAATGGTCAGGGAATGCCCGTCAGCTTCCGTACACATGCACAGGTCTGCATTCAAAAAGGGTATTTTTTTTCCCCCAGTGCAAAGATGTAGCTGTAATGATCACAATGGCTGTTATTACCTGCCAGAAATAGACAGGTGAAGGTCGCGCGGTAAGCAACGTTGGCGTAAAGAAAGACATGTAGCTTAATAAATGGTCGCCTGTCACTCTCTACGGATTTACACCACTTCAACAGTGTATTAAATCACGCTCCTGCGTGTTGGAGGGAACATTTAAAATATAACTTATGTATTATCAATAGCGGGAGGAGGGGGGGGGGGAATACGGTATCTTGTGAAGTGAGCATAAATTTCAGGGCTTTAAATTACCGAGACTGTCCACATGGACTCACGCGGGGCTTTAACAGCAGTAGCGGCATAACAACGGCAGTCCCACGCGGGACTGTATTTCCACAGTTAGCTATCTATAATACATACTTCTAAACCACCACTTCCTCTACACCGCGGACTATAATTGTTTTATTCTGTAAAAGGCATTAAGACGCTTTATGTCTAGCTAAGTTTGTGACCCCCAACTATGTTCCATAAGTGTGTTTCTTGCAATTCCTTTCTTTCATTTGAACACGGCAATTAAAGTCTAAAGAGGCAAACTCTATTCTCCGGGAAGTTGTGACTGCTCTGGCCTGTTGTTCGCTGTTTGAAGAACTCTTAACGTTATTTGGGTAATAAGCCGCATTTGATGCTCGACTCCGGAGAATATTAAGGTTGTGTTGCGTACGGTTCAAAGACGACAGAGGAAAATATGAAAAAGTAGCAGCCTCAAATGGTCTTTCGAATATTGTAATGAATAAACGCCTTTGAATCAAAATCCGGTCAAACTGAAATGAGAGGGGGGAAAAATCAATTGGAATAGAGAAAAAGAAATACAACAGAGGTTAGAAAAAGGAAGCAATTTCCATCACTTAATAGTCAAACTGCGCCGATAGAAATGAGGGTGTAGAAATATTATCAGTTCTTTTATTTTAAGGAATAGGGGAAATAAACACACACACACACACACACACACACACACACACGTCATACACACCCAGCGAGAGCTCACCGTGTTCTCATCTCGAGGAATTGCGGTTTGGCTAACAGAAGTGTAGACTGGAAAGTACAAGTCATTATGGTCTACTTGCCAGCGAACCCACTTCTCTGTGTGCACTCAGAAGAACACGGAAAAACATTAGCGCTCGCACAGGAGCTACATTTCTATTCCTCACCTGTGATTATCTCGTCAGCAAATGCTAAGCATGCGTGTGCTTATCTATGTGTAAAAAAAAAAAAAGAAAACCAAAACAAATTTTCATGATTCATGAGTGTTTCATCTCAGGGTGTTGCTTTTTTATTGTCGTTAACCATCCCTATTATATTTGGTTGAAATATGAAAAAGGTTACGAATAACCTTAAGACTCTCTTTGTCTTCATCATAGGCAAGTGGGCATTAGCACATTATGGAAATGTAATTCCCCTTAACTAAGAGTATGAATTTTCATTCCTCATGATTCTTTTTAAATCTGTTTACCCTACTATGGGTTCACTGCTTCTTGCTGAGCTCTTCTGCTACTACTATTTGCATATTGAAGTGAACTCAAATGATTTAACTTGGAAAACTTAAAAGCTCCTATTTCTGGGACTTTAAATAGATTTACGAGTAGCCTGCGCAGCAAGTCTCGGTCAGATCTGGCTGCAGAGTTAGACAGAGGTGCTAATGCTGGTTCCTCCCCAAGTACTGCTGCCCGTTTGCTTAAGGGAGATCCGCCTATGCATACAAATCACCCGTTAGAGAGCCTAAGTAATCAGATTCCATATTGTGCCTGACTTTGTTTCTTTCTCGCACCGCCCATACTCAAATCACTTCCACTAAATGATAGAGCAATCACTGATCCGGGGCTGGCGAGAATAATGAACAGACCAAAGAACAAGAAAAGAACGAGACAAAAAAGTCCAACATAACGACAACCAATGGCAGCCTCGCCTGCTGTGTGAATGACTCCGGAGACCCCCGGGCTGCTGTATACTTTTTTTACTGAACGCTGAAGAAATTCTCCAAAAACCCACAATTCACAATACAAAACTTTGTTCGGTTGTCAACCCGACAAAGTGCTCCCAGCGCCTGCTAGGTGACATTTATGTGGTGGAGCGGTACGAGCTAATGGCTTACCGTGCTATTCATCAGCAAATCAGACACGTTCCCCCCCCCCAAAAAAAACAAAAAACTATAAAAACAGTTGTGAAATAAATGATAGAAGTACAACTTTTGAGACGCCTTGTTTTTTTTCTCCAATTCGCTCAATTGGTAGCGTAGTGTGATATTGACGAGGGTTAAAGGGGTTCCATGTTTATTTATGTAACGATGTTTACGGTCTCCGTCTCGAGTCAGAGCTGGGCTGTGTGGTTGAGGTCCAGGAGAGGCGTGGGCGTGTCCTCCGGGGTCCCCCCTGGCGCCACCTGCTCCACTTGCCCTTTGATTAATGTCGCTAACAACCGCGTGTAGTCGCGTTCACCTTTCATGCCAGACCAATCTTTGAATCAGTGCAGCAATTATTTAAGACTGTATAACAAAATGCACACAGTAGCCTATATAAATGCCACCCAAGGAAACAATTTGACCCAAGACCGGCTTGCGTGCTGGGGAATAAATTAGAAACCGGTCAGCGTCGAGTGTCATTATTTAGAGTGATATAGAGAGAGACAAAGGGGTCAGTGTATGATCTTTATAACCACTCTCCATTCCATACTCTATTATGCAATCAGCCATAGACACTCAGTAAGACATTCCAGGGCGTGTTCCACCTGTAACCCCACTTAGATCTTCCCCATATTAGTATACAGGAGCCGTCATTTGTGGCTCGTTGTGACGTGAATGCCGTCTTTCTGCAGGATTTGACCCGTGGCGAGATCCATCAAAGAATTATTGAATCCCTGAGGTTTAAGATGGACAATCGGTGGTCGCCCACCATAAAGCCTCGGCCCATCAGTTTCAAGTGATATTAAAAAGAAATTCCCCCTGTGAATGAGAACCACGTCGTTTCAGCTGTATCCAAGTTGGACCAAATCCAATGTAATGCAAATATAATATTAGGACTTATGTCCTAGACCTAAAGCCTATAGCAGTTGAAGAAACCTATTGAAATTCTGTCTGAAGAGCCCTGGAGATCTCTTGTCTTGTCCTCGATGCACTACACATTCTTCAGAGCTCCTCCTTTGTTTTGTTACAAAAAAAATATCATAATTCAGGAGAATAAGAAGGAATGGAAGAATAAGACATGAACGTTTTTTGATCTAATTATGTAATCATTTGGCTTTCCGGTCCCTTTCCACTTGTTATGTTGGAATCTATTGCAATGGAAATGCAATCTTAACAATGGTACCCATTGGAATATGTGGCTGACAAATGATTCAAATTCATTTTTCTAAACTTGTATTTTACAACACAGGGAGGCCACCCATGCATACAGCATGTGCAACACTGAATGAAATATCAAACTATCATCTTTCATCACTTCCGTGGTATCGACACACCTTAAAGGCTTTGTCACCGTCAAACCAAAAAGTTTGCAACAAAAAACAAGTGACACTCATGACATTCTGGCCTCTTGAACAGCAAGAATTAATTATCTAACTATTATCTAACCCAAGTGAACATGAACTACTTGAAAAAATACACTTAAAAACATCACAAAGTGTGGGAAAAGTGGTCTTTGCATTGTAATTGATTTGAAGCCCGAAATCACTGAGTTTGAGCAAGTTTGGCACGACATTAAAAAGTGAAAAGTTCATTGGCATTCTGAGCATTTTGAGAGAACATCCAGTGCATCATTAAAATAACTCATTACATACGCAGAAAGTAAAAAATACAAACAATTAAGCATTCATCACATTCCCATCAATGCCTCACTCCTTGGCCAAACTACCTCACATTATCTCTTGTGGTAAAAAAAAATCCATTCTTCTGCGAGTTTTTATAATGGAACCAAAGTATGCCAAATTGGCTTAAAGACATGGCAAGGCAATCTTCGGTTATTCCTCCAACATTATCTGCTTCCTTTCACTTCACTTTCACCCCGACGAGATCTGGAAACCCCCACCACGGATACGGCTTTAGAGCTTTGATGATATTGGTTCACCTCAATAGCTTGATCCAGGGCCGGCGCCGAAGAACAGCAGGTATTGAATATTGAATGCTGTTCGCCTGGGGAAATTAATAGGGTTTCACTGGAGAGGCGCTCTAGCACAACTCTGCTTAAAATGACAGGAAGGAAACAAGGGACCGTGGGCCCCGAATGCTAAGCAGACCTGGTGTGTTCTGTTGAAGTTGCCTAGCAGCAGGTGCCCTCGGGTTAACTCTGCCTCTCTCTCTCTCTCTCTCTCTCTCTCTCTCTCTCTCTATCTCTCTTCCTGTGTACACCTGATGGATGCGAGGAAAGAGCAGCAACAGCTGTTTGACCTGGAGCCTCGACCTCGTCAGGCTACAGGGATGGATAAAGGGCTGTCAAGGTGTGTGTACAGGTGCAGGTGGCGCTGTTCTGTATTTACAAGTTTACATACCTGTGAACGCCCATGTGAACACAAGCCCCGGTGCAAACATGCCCAAAACCAGAGCCTGAGAGGAAAGTTAAGCGACTTCGGTATCCTTGTCCCCTTGTTGAAGCCATTCTTCAATACAGAGGAACAATATGTGGGGAATGCAGCTGGGATTGTTTTGTAGTTAGGTTTCAAGTTGAAGTGGGCATAGGAAAATCTGGATTGACCTTTTGTTTGAATCCTAAACAAGCGTAGCCATGACCCAGCCCAGGACAACTTCAACTTCAAACCCGTTCACAGCATATTAGAATACGGTCAGTCGAAAGGTTTGACAGTTGAGTTGTTTTTGCACGCGTGATTTGATGAAGTTCTGTTGGATAACATCCCATAATATTTGCGTTGGTTTGTTGGATATTCTCTTGAGTATGTTTGCGTGTGTGTGTGTTTTGTTCTCTCCAGGGACGGTGCAGACCGTGGTTGGCAGGGCTAACTAAGCAGAACATTGGGCTTAAAACACATGGCTGGAGGTTAAATAGTCTCGGTGTTTCCTCGCACTATTTAACGCACACACATCAACGGGGAACACATTGTGTGACGTCTGCAGATTGCATGCCCCCCCCCCCACACACACCCACACACACACGCATGCACACACACACATGCACACACACACACACACACACATCACAAGGACTTGCTCCATTTGAATTCGCAATGCACCAGTGAGCATCGGTAATGTAGAAATCCCGGCGTTCGGCCCTGGGGGGCGAGAGAAGGCCACTCCCCCCACGCCCCCATTGTCCCCTTCCCTCCCAGCCACCTCCCCTCGAGTAATTCAGGCTGTTTTGTCACTCGCCTACCTGCTCCACCCCACCACCACCACTCCCCCCCCGGGCCACCAACCACCAAAGTAACAGACCGGCGACGCTAACCTCCGCGCAACCCCGCGAGTTAGCCTGCTTGTCCGCGCTGTTAACGCATTCCATCGGAGGGGAAGGCCGAGTTGGATGTAGGGGGAGGGTGGAGGTGACCGCTCCCCCTGCTCCCCCTGTCATTATTTTTTATTTTTGTTATTTCTTTTCCGCCCTCGCTGCCAATTGTCTACGTAAGCCCACATCCTCCCCTTTCGCCTCACCTTCGCACCCTCTATTCCGCGCGTCCGCTGAACCCTAACACTCATCTATTCTACACTGCCAAACTAGGGCAGTGAGCCTCGGAGCTCACCTGCAGTACATCATCCGATACAAAGCAGGCGTCCGCATTGATTCAGTCCCCGGCCCCCGGTGCCTGGCCTCATGCTCCATTTGCTGGCTCTGAGTGGACCTTCTTCGGGGCTGGACAGGAACTGTTTTGTTTTGTTGTGTCGTGTTGGCATGGTTACATCTTCACATAGAGAAGTCAATTTTTTTCCCGTCTTTGTTAGATACCGTGTTTGGAGAATTCATTTTAAGTCGTTGCTGTTGTTGTTTCTCAAACCCTTTTTTCTATTTTTTTTGCCTCTTTTGATATAGTGTTTTGTGCGGATGCAAAGCAAGAACGATAATGGAAGCAACACAAACAAACATGAATTGTAAGCAAGGTGATATCTTGCAAACTCATGGAAAGTCTGCACACATTATTGCGATGACGAAGGATCAAAAGGCTTGCGTACGACTGCGTTAGCTTAATACTCCCTGGCAATAGACCCTGGCACCGGCAGTAGACCTGGAATGGGACTGGTCCCCGGGGGCTGCTCTGTGGCTGTCTAGCTCCTAGCGCCGCTGGTGAGTTCACCGCGCGTTGTACCTGTGAGGACAACACAGTTGAATCTATTCTAATAATTCTATGCCCTTGACTCAATACATGACTTGGTATGAACAGAAATAAATACACTGGAATGTACACTGACTTAATGACGCAGTCTGTGAGCTATTCATTATTGATGATGATGACGACTTCCCTAAAACAATGTGGATGGATTCTGTGTGAGCATATAACACAACATTAATATAACAACAACTTCGTATTCAATTATTCATGCCTCGGTATCGCAGGACAACAAAACCGTTACTTACTTAATAACGCTATTAAATTACCATATCCAGGGCGCTCTACATAGTTGGACTTCGTCCCAATAGCTGTCCAAATTAAGGTGACCTATATAAGCAGGAAGTTAATTAATGGCAGCAAAACTTTGTTGTGAACCCCCGTTTTGCGAGCAGTTGGTTACTAACTTATCAAAGCCTTCAAACAGCCGCCATATTGTATTGTATGTAAAACACTGCACACATATATGTACAGTATATATATATAACACACACACACACATTTTCAATCCATATGGCATTGGAATATGTTTGTTCACGACTGTGAACAATAGACATGGCGTAGGTCTGTGGCTATAATTGCAGTCTTTGTTGGCATTGTTGCTATATCGTTTTTTATTTATTTTTTTTAATGAGCTGAGAAACAGTATAGCTGAAGTGTTCCTATGCCAGGAGGGCCTATAGTGGATTCATGTGGGAAGGTGTTGAAGCAGTGTGCTTGTTGTATGCCGCGTCGTGATCCTGAACGCCGTCGGTGATGCGTGCGGTGTGTGACTAGGTTTGTCAGGACAGTGGTCCGCTCGTCCTGTTCGTCGTAGCGCGGCCGAGAGTGAGACTGAGAAGTGACAACGGGCCGCCAGAGCTAGACAGCTGCGGCACAATGTTGATTGCCACTTCCGTCTTGTGTGATTTTGAAATTTAGTTAAAAATTTTTTTTCAAAAGCATGCGCAGCTGCTGCTCATAAGACGCGTTGTGTTCGGCCCGCGTCCCGACCGGTTTAATCTGTGCCGTTCGCCTTAACGCCCGTGACCCGATGTTTCGCCCCGAGAGCTCCCGTGGTTCTGAGCGGTAACCTTGGGGGTGAGTCCTCCATCTGCAAATCAAGATGCTATCCGGCGTCTCCCTCATCGACCGACGGACGACCCGTGATAGGGACCCTGAAAGGAACCATGTTTTAGCGCAGTGAACCAGATAAGAAATGTGGCACAAAGCCTGCATGTGCAATCAGGCTCTGTTGCTCTTGCAATTGGAGTAACAAATTGTCTTCCTCCCCATCAGCCTTGCATGCTGTTCTCATCAAAAATTCTTTTGAATGCTCTGTTGCTATGGCACCTTGAAAAAGCATGCCGCATGTGAGTTTTTTTTCCCCTTTTCTTCTTCTTCTTCTTCTTCTTCTTCTTCTTCTTCTTCTCCTTCTCCTTCTTCTCCTGCGAGATAAGGATTGTGATTCCACCGTGTCTGCTTACTTTGCTAGACATACACACTTAAATTCAATATGTATGTAAATATACATGTGTTGTTGAGAACCACTGCTGTGTGGCAGGCCTTGAATACAGGATAAGCACGACAGCAGGTCGGAGATTAAACTTATTTGTAATATGCCTATATATAGGATATATATATATATATATACACATACATATATACTTATTTATTAGTTTATTTGTAAGGGACAAGTACAGTGAAACATTGACAGTTGCAGAAGCAGTGTCTGATGTACCGTACACATGTATACAGCCAAAGCTCATTTCCAACACCAGTCCATGTATATCTAAAAAGCCTGAACTAACTGACATTTAATGAAGATGTATTTGTGTTCTCCTGATGAACTGTTAAATCAATTGCTCCAAAGCCTTGAGCGCTTAAGACGCGGTAAAAGTATGTTAGCGCGACTAAATTGCAAGGTACCTCGTTTTTTTCCGACACATTTTTATGCGCAGGCAACTCCCAATTAAATCTTTTGTGGAGGGGCCCGTTCATGGCTTCCACACAAAAGACGCGGAGACGCCTCTCCGCAAACAAACTGGGAACACGAAGGCCGTCCGTCTCGTTTTAGTCTGCTGAAACAGCGCTGTGACACACAGCCATGCAAGGTGTTCCACTTCGCTGCAGCGTGACTCCTCAATGAAGCACTCCACCTCAGCACAAGTGTATTGAAATACAACAAACCTATTGAAAGCACACGGACGCCGCTTCGTGCGTTCGTTCAACATGTTTCATATCATTTTGGATAAATGATAAATGACGAAACTATACTCGGATGAATTAGGAGTGATTATATATAATTATATATATTTATATATGGCATGTCTCTGACAACGTGAGCATGTTTTCATTGCACTGGTTGATTGGACTGCACTAATCGAGGACATATGAACATATGCTTTGCCGTTTGTAGCTCAGTGTTTGGAAATCCTCCTTCCTACGTGAATCTCTGGTCCGCTATCACACAGACCGTGTGTATCTGTGCGTGGTGTGTAATTGTCTCCTCAGCGGAGAGGCACCCATTACACAATTAACCTTACAGACGAAACAACGCTTCACGTAGAGATGAGCTGTGTTTTATTTATTTGGCTTTTTTTCTCGGATACCTATTCTTTTTTTATCTATTCTTTTTCCCCCTCATATTTTCTCATGTTTGTATACTGCACTGTAAGACCTTGAATGTCCTAATGGGTCAAACAAATAAAAGGTAGTATTATATTATTATTATTATTATTAAAGCAAACCCTTAAAGGGTAACTTAGGGATTTTTCAACCGAGACGCAATTTTCTCATCGTTTTGGGTCTAAGTGACTAATGTGGACAACCATTTCTGAAATTGGTCCAGTATTGAGCTAGAGCGATTCAGCCGTCAGCCGCGAAACAAGCTGCAATGTAAACCTCTGGGGGCAATAGCACCTGTCAACGTACGTCCTCTAAAAGTGCTTGTTTTTGCCACCGACAGGCTCAGATTGTTAGAAGTGTTTGACAACATTATGAAAAGGATACCTACAGAGAAATACAACTTTTTTTCTTTACCTTTTGCTTGTTTGTTATTGGGTCGAACTAAGTCTCGCTCAAGGAGAAGTCTTGCTCCGAGTTCTCACGAGAGTTGTTCTGCACTAAAAGAAGGGTGGAAACATAAGTGAGAGATGGAGACGGAGTGCCAGCAAGAGTTTGTTGTGTTGGACTACAGAAAGCGTAGATTAGTGTTATCCAAAAGATTTTCAAAGTCATGGCTGAATATTTAGCTGATTTTGACAATGTGGATCAATGTGGAGATTTCAGAGTGAGACTTCTCCTTGAGCGAGACTTGGTTAGACACAATAGCAAACAGACTGGATCAAGCAAAAGGTAAAGAAAAGTGTTTTATTTCTCTGCAGGGATCCTTTCCATAATGTTGTCAGACAGTTATAATAACAATCTCAGCCTGTCAGTGGCAAAAACAAGCACTTTTAGAGGACGTACATTGACGGGCGCTGTTGCCCCAAAGGTTTACATTGTGGCTGACAGCTGACGCACTCTCGCTCAATACTGGACTGATTTGAAAAATTGTTGTCCGTATCGGACAACCAAAATGATGGGAAAATGGGGTCCGAGTTGAAAAATCCTTAAGTTACCCTTTAATTTCCTACCTTATGGGCCTTTTGAACCTCTTGGTCTTCAGCTGAGCAATACATTGCCTTGTATTTGCTTCATATTACTTCTGGAACCCAAGCTACGTTTGTGATCTACACTGTCATCCCAACAGAACTGCCAACGTCTAAACCTTTACGATGTTGACAAGCAGCATACAACACGAGAGAGAGAGAGAGCCTGCTGCGGGCTATGTTGTAGCATCAACAACGAGGAAGTTGCACCAACACATTTAACCAGACGGATGACCTTTAACAATTCATTTCTATATGGCAGTGGAAAAGAATAAAACACAACAGGAACTCTAAGTTGCTGAGAAAACTGGTCTTTATTTACCTTTAAACAGTGAGTGGGTGACAGAGACACACATGCGCTGTGAAGCTCATTAGATTGAACAAAAGAAGGGTGTACATGGTGACCAGCAGAAGGGATGACGTGACACTGCGGTAATGATTTCAATGGTGTTACAACAAATTGTGCTTTTAAAGGTGCGCCTGGCTCCAAGCTAGTCTATATAGCATTGATAATAGCTTATCTAGTGACCCTATAGAACAGCCCCACTGATGTTTTCCTTTTTTAATTATCCGGGAAAGATCTTTAGAGGAGCCGGTGGAATAAATCAGAGATGTGTTCAGAGCGCTGGGCCTGCATCTACCTTCCACTAGCCAAGGCATTTTTATCACTATACTTATTCCCTTATATTTTATTTTTTCAAAAAAGGGGTACAAAATGGCTTGTGGGTGAAGCAATTTCTGTAGTACTTGTATTTCTTGAGTACAGAATTAGTCTTGTTATGGAAAAACGTTATGTTGGAGCTGTGTTGGATGCAGAAATAGAGGGTTTGAAATAGACTGTAAGGATTTTTTTGTGCTGTGTGGAAAGTCAAGTCTAGTTTGAGTCAAGATTTTCCAAATGGGGCGTCAGTGAACTGTTTTAGGACACCGCCGCCAGGGGATTAATCCCCTAATCTCCAATCCAACGTAACGCCATTCCTGTCACTGAGGAGCGCTTCACTGCAGGTGTCACCTGACTAATTCACTTTTCAATTCAAAGTACATCCAAATGAGACCATGGATCGCCGACACTGGAACCCAGTAGAGCATCTCGGTATTGGCTCGTCGGGGCTCATCCATAGAGAGAGAGAGGGAGAGAGGGAGAGAGAAATAGGCGGGGGTTTCACTGTCCTTAATGGAAATTGATCCAGGCAATTTAGCTAAAACAAAGGCAAAGTGCACCTCTGTTGTGTTTGGAAAATGGGCGTTTTGAGCCTTGCACCGTGATATGAAGTCCTATCAGGGCACCTGAACACACACCTACGCTAGACGGACAGGAACTGGCCTGATGTCTGATGGGGTTGCGGGTCATTAGGCGC
>OMNR01006804.1:2267-14422 GCA_900303205.1 Mora moro
TAATATATAACCAGCTATTATACATGGAAATGGTTATGGCCCACACAGAAAAAAACAAAACTGGTGTAACTATTATACAAAGGTAAAAAAAACAGAGCAACATAAGCAAAAATAAATAAATGAAGTAAGAGGTAATCGTTGAATTAATCTGGATTGGATTTCCAAGATGGTGGTTTGGTAATGCCAGAGGAACGCCAGAAGAGGAAAGATGGTCACTATCCTAACCAAGGATTTCCTGTCTCTGTTCTAATGGAATACACTTACGATATGCAGACTACTTGTAACTAATGGAATACACTTACGATATGCAGACTACTTGTAACTAATGGAATACATTTACGATATGCAGTCTACTTGTAACTAATGGAATACACTTACGATATGCAGACTACTTGTAACTAATGGAATACACTTACGATATGCAGTCTACTTGTAACTAATGGAATACACTTACGATATACAGACTACTTGTAACTAATGGAATACACTTACACTATGCAGTCTACTTGTAACTAATGGAATACACTTACGATATGCAGACTACTTGTAACTAAGGCAGAAGTGTAGGGTAAAGTCAATGTCCTATTTTTCCAGCTGCAATGCTCTGCACCATTTTTATGAGGTATGAGTCAGATTGCCTAGCTTAGAAGTTGCTGTCTGACATCCACTGACTGGGCATTCTTGTTGCCATAGCGGAAGAGTTGGGGACGCAGCCTATGTCAGCTTATCTGTCCATTCTGAATCATGTTTTTGTATTTGCTTACTTGCTACAGTTTCCACACACAATAAACCAGCAACCAATCAGAAAAATCAGTTTTGTAATTCCACTATTGAACAAAGCCGGTGAAGTTTCTCAGAAGCAGCAATGTGGTCCAATCCCATGAGCTAAAGGCCTTGTTTATACAGCCGTTCTGAATCTCTGTAACTGAAACCGGTTGAGAGATTGCGATGCAAAGAGAGATGTTTTCTCCATCTAAACAGGCAGGAACGGCTGTGTGAGAGATGTAGACACTGCATTTATTTTCAGTTGCTATAAGCCATATTGACAGCCATGTGTGACATGTTCAGAGACTAGCCATCTACGGCTTAATCCCCAGTACAAACCGGAAGACAATTAATAGCTTTGAGGGGAGAGTTGAATGGATTTTCCCCAAACGTCACAATATTCAGATCACAAGTGAGTTTTGCAACCCACAATTAGCTGGTGGAGTGTGAGTGATTAAAAACATAAAAAATATGCATGACATTTAGGGCAGCATACATACTTAGGACCAATATGTTGTGGGACGCATAAATAATATAATAGTATAACATACAAACAAACATATTATTATCATTATGATTACAAATGATAAACAATACAATTGTTGTATTTTTTAGATCAATGCAATTCTCCATTGTAAGCAGACCTGCAGCACCAATGGCTTCTGGAAGCCTGTTGATCCACACCAGCACACAAAACGTGACAATATGACAGTAAATATGGAATTCTATGCCATCTATTTATTTTCCTGTGTTGGGGCCTATTTCAGCACACTCCTCCACCATGTTAGATGAACACAGTACATCTTGGTTCGTGATATTATGTGCATCGGAAGTATTTAAACAGGTTTGTCAGCATCAATTGTATTTCATGGCTGGTGTTGGGATGACATATGAGTTGAATAGCTTAGACTTCGCTGGAGCCTACCTGATCCTTCTTCTGTCACCATGCCCAGTCCTTCAGCTTTATTCTGCCTCTCGAACGCATTGAGATCCAGAACGCTGAAACACACGAGAATGTTTCTGTTTCACTTTCTGTTTCAATGTTTAAATGGAACGTTGTTCACACAAAAACAAACAGCCATTAAGGGTAGAGGGAAACATGTAGTCAAATATATGAGAGTGGAAAAGAGCAGAAGAGAGCAAGATTTTGAAACTAAACAACCAAAAAAACATCCCCTCCCTCTCTGCTCCCTCCCTCCCTACGTTTCTCAGGAATTGAGAAGAGTTGCATTTCACACACCTGGGAGTGACAGGCAAGATTGAGCTAGGAGCCGTCTACAATCTAAATGGTCTCATACAGAGGCAGGCGCAGTCAACGAGAAACAGATATTCTCACAGCGCATTTCACTCACTAATAGCTGATGGATGGCTATGCCCTCCAAGTTACACTCAAATAGCAGCTCTTACAACAGCTCCTTTAATGGTAGAGGGGCATATATAGTAAAATATGAGGACTGGTCTGGTGAGATACTCATGTTATCAGAGAATTAGGGTTACATTTGTAACCTAAAGTTCTCATTTGTTCACTGTGTCACTGGGGATATACTGACCGTATTGCCAGACATTGCCATTCTCGAAGACTGACTTCCAACTATTCTTCAAGCTGACTAAACAATAAGGTATTTACTCTCTAAGCTCTCCACACTTAAAACTGAATGGACCAAGGACGGCGCAGTAACGTTGAAACTGTAAAATACTGCAAAGGTATGAGGGGAGGCCCAACCCGCTGCCTTACAAATGTTCTGGAGACGCCTCTAAAGAAGGCCCAGGACCCAGCCATACCCCTGGTCGAATGCACATGCTCAGAGTCTTTTTCACCACAAAGAGAACCAGGTCCCTAGAGTTAGCCACCACACTATCTTTATAATGTTCATCATTATGTTTCATATAGAAGTTGCCAAGCCTTTTCATTCATTTGGAATAACATATCAGGATCTGAGAAGCACTGAATGCATAGACCTACTGGGTAGTGTAGTGTTTATGAGTAGGACACCAACTGGTTTGATTGTGATATTTAAGTAGAGACAGCACATGGATCTGCATAATTTTGGATTTGGAAGGACCAAAGCTCATGGACAAGAAGCCTCAGAGATATCACCACTGTCACATCATTCAAAAATATAATCTCACCCTGGACAGTCACTGTATAATGACGCCTGCCTTGTTGTTAAAATCCTTCAAGGTCTTGCCCACCCCACCAATTCATTAGTTTGTTGCCAGAAAGGACAACGACAGACCCACAAGGTCCACATCCAGAGGGGACTGTTCCGTTTAGAAGGAGTAATTTTGGACGTTCTGTCCGAGCAACGCAGTACTGGAACACTCTGCCCACAAATGTAAGGACCTGCACTACTCTTTGATTGTTAAAAAAAACCTCAAAGACAACTGTCTCAAAGAACACCAGAGCTGTACCTATAACTACATCTCCAGTTCCTGCGTGTGTACCACCTCCATCTATTCAAGGGTGGACATTGCATTCATGGATTATTTTGAATGCTTCTGACAAATTTACAATGAAGTGTGAACTAAAATGTTGATTGATGTGTACTGCCCTTGCCAAATAAATCTTAAATAAATACAATCAATCTAATTTCATGGTACAAGGAGAGAGGAACTGGGATTCCAACGGATTTGTGCAGACACCTTAAACTGAAGAATACAATAGAAGATCCTCATCCACGATCTAAATCAACTATCACTAGAGTTTAAATAAATATTAATATTCTATGTGAACAAATGCCTTTTGTGTAATTACCTTTGCTGATTGGTTGAGAGAGAAACTAAAGTACATTGGAACAGTGATGCAGTATCTCATTGGTTAATGTTTTAAACTGCATAACAGGCTTAACGGTTACTTACACACTGAGACATGTGTTTGCTCTGGTCCACCTATCAATAAACGACTTACCTGCAGGACTGCATTAGGCCGGCCAGACTCTGGAAAAATCCTACATCTTTTTTGTCTTTCAGATAGTCTAGCATTTTCTGTCAAGACAGGAAGAGAAAGAACAAGACATGTTGCTTCTGCAAAGCAAAGCCGGTCAGAAATGTACACTTAAATAAATAGTAGACTCTGTAATTCTCACATTTAGCTTCAATGAGTACACCTATGAATTAGATCATATATTTTATGGACTATTGCTATCCAGGAAATAGGAACATGTAAGGCTACTGGTAGGCTGAGAGAAGGTAACTTTTATTGAGTTTTATTGTGTATTTGGTCTACCAAAACACAATTTCGTTCTTTTACTAGTTGTGTACTTGAGTTAACAACCCCCTGAATGAGAATAATAAGAATATGACAAGAACAAGAACAACAACAAAGACAGGAAGAACAAATATGGAGTTTTTTGATGAAGAATTTGACAAACCAATCTGCGAAACGTAATGGAAATGGATATCCACTAAAGCATGCTTGGAAGTCCCACCCTCTCTCTCTCGGCCCAATATATACATATTCTGTTGTGAGAATACAAGGTTAGGGCATTGGTACCTGCTGCACGGTGGAGTTTCCCCCGTTGAGGACCGCTATACCCAGCTTCAGAGTAGATGCTACCATCGGGCCCATCTCGCCTAAGATCAGATCAGATATGACAATACTTTATTGATGCCAGATGTGAAATTGGGGTGCCACAGCAGAAAGTACAGGGACTGTACTTTATTTCGTAGGGACGCCTACGATAGAGAAAAATGTATAAGCTGCTTGTAAAGCCCAAAGCACATGGGACGGGTCGTGTCGGGACAGACGCAAAGCAATGTTGTCAAATTTTGTCCAAAATAGACTTGAGTCCAACACGAAGAAAGCTTAAAAAATACAGGCCGCTACATTTGCACTCCATGTGCTTTGCTAATATGATTTGATTTATTTTTTGGATCGCACTACAAATATGAACGGAAATGTACGCTCTTTGTACTTTGGGCTTAAGTGTAAGTACATTTTGTAAACTATGATACCCGACAGTTAATAGAGTGACAAGAGTAATATCTTTTTACTGGGAGGTGCTTGACAAGATCATTTTGTGAATAACACTCCAAATGTTATGGATGAGATACAATAAACTTTGTTATAAACAAGTGTAAAAATGCCACTTACATTTGCCTCAGGACTACCCCTTGGGGGTCAAGAGGTATTTGGTGGTTCAACATTAATTTCACTGACATTAATTAATTAAATGTCATCGCTAGATATAAGCTCATAACTTGAACACTAATTTCAACTGATTCTTCAGCTCCTTCAAAAAGACCAATGACCCAGCAATTGCTTCAGACTTAAATTTCAGTGATTGAATTATCTTACTACTTAAAAAGATAGGTACAAACCTGTTGGAAATACTTTCATAGTTTGTTGTATGCAATGTTTGTGATCAATACATTTAGACCCACTTTACACCCAATATTAAAGGTCCCTGCCACCAAAATCCACATAAACATGATGCTTCTACTACATTTGTACATTCTAAGATACCATCAGAAAACATTAGAAACATGACGATTGTGTTTTCAGCTGTTTACCCCAATGCAAAAAAACATTTTTTTGTTAGGATTCGTCAAGCCGTGGCCGACAGTGCTGATTAAAAAGTAATCAAACTAATCAAACCATTTAGCAGTGAAAGGTGTCCAGATAGTACAAACAAAGAAAGAGACTTTTGCCAAAATATACAGCATTTTTTTAGTAAAACAGTCAGCTACACCTGCTGTGGCCATGAGCTAAATTGAGTGAAACTTGCATGCCCACCCAGTGTTTCATTTTGCCAGCCTCAGAAGAGAGAAAATGGCGATATTATTAAATCTGGGGGTTTATATTGTTCACTGCTGCGGATATGCTTTGAATAGTATTTTAGTAAAAAAAGCATGAAATATAACCAATGGCAAGGACCTTTAACATGTGTTTTGGGAAATCATATATATATATAATGGATAACGATAAACACAACACATATCATTTACACCTGGCATTAGAATGTCTCTCCAGTGTCCAGATTGATATTGGATATTGCTCTCGTAATAATATAACTTTACTCTTGCGCGTCAGTTCCCTGCCAAATAAGCCTGAAGTTCCCCAAGAGTTTGAAAATCTGATGATGGCAAGCAAAATCGCTTTATTGTTTGTTTTATTGTTTTCTTTATTGTTTTCGCTTTATTGTTGTCAATATTCAGATGATGTACTTCGGCAATTGGCACAGGGTCAGATAAGAAAGGGGGAGTCATTAGCAGCTATCATTATTGCTTCCTTAAATGCTAGCACCCTTCATACAAAGATTTGGATGCGTTGACTCCAACCACCATGTTCATTTTACAGATGTTGATTATTAAAGGCTGATTCTGACCAAGCAGCAGTCATGGCCATCTGTTTGTGAAGCCCATGCCGAAGCGACCAACATGTAGTTGGTCACCATTCTAAGTCAATGGGAAAATTGTAATATCATTGTCAAAATACAAAGCACATTTCTTCTTTGTTCGGTTAGAATCTCAGTGGCTAGTTCATTGTGTATTTCGTTTTATTTCATTAAAAAGTTATTAAGAATAGAATATTAATGGGTTTTGTATGAAAGTCAATATAGAAAGATGCTCAAGGAAGACGCATCCATTTCCCACCCTTCAGATATAAATAGAAGGCTATTTATGTGTATTGGGATGTCGGATGCATTTACACTTGTGTTCGATGTCAGAATGCATTGCGTTTCACAGATCTGATCGATAAAACATCTTGGCTACATATACACCTGGAATTGTATGCCTTTTGGCGATATTAGATTTATATCCGATTAAAGACTAAAATGCATGTTAACGCCAGGTGTAAAGGGGGTCTTAGTTTCACTGACTTATTTGGAACAGACCTTTGCTGGCACTGATAGTCTGCAGCACCATCTCAGCCGCTCCTCGGTCGTGCAGCCGAGCCTGCTGGTACAGTAGCTTCTGTTTCTCCATTTCTTTCTCCTGTTGGTGGGCAAGGCCATCATGATGGAGCCATTGTCTTCACTTAAAAACTACTTTCATCTCATTTTAAGTCACACCAACAAATAGATATTTGTTGCACCCCCATTTCTAGGCCAATCCCGGGTAAACACAACTTGCAATTTAATGGTATTAGACTTATACCTATTCAAAACACAAATTAAAAATATTTGCGAGATCGCGATGCAAAGAGAGATGTCTAAAACAGGTCTAAACAGGCGGGAATGGTTGTACAAGATGGCGACAACTGTTGTCAAAATGTCCTCCTGAGGTACATAGGTGTACGCTACATTCAATCTAGATTGGGTAGAATTAGGTTCTCGTCTAGACAGAATATCTCAGGGGAGCATTGTAAAGTCACGTGCTTAGCTCAAACGTTGCCGGTTGTCAACTACGAAAATAGTAGGTACACCACACCGATTTCATTTGCAGATGAAACATCGCTGTGGTGTACCTACTTTTTTCCCCGATTCTAGGATTCCTCACCGTTGCATTTCTATTATTAAACATGATTCACAACATTATCCAACACAATGTAAACTGGTAGCTACACCCCCGTCGTGACGTCCCTGCCCATTGTCAGAGATAGATGTAGGTTGAGACGGTTGTGTTGTGCCCTTTGTGTAAACAGATTTGTTTTTTTTAATCTAGACACAATCGGAATTAACAAAACGGTTGGAGAATCCACATATTTACCTTGTGTAAACAGGGCCATAAAATTGGCGGAGCTTGTCGTTTTTAGACGTCTTTCTGAGATGGCATTCGTCATTTCAAAAATTATAATTAAATGCAAAATGTGAACGTGTGGAGAAATCTTAATTATTCTTGATTCTTGCAGTCAGAGACACTTTAAACACACCCCACATCTCACTACCAATAGATATTGACAGAAGATAGCACACAGTACCTAGTAGCTAAAAGAAAAGAATGATAAACTAGAACAGACAACATACTTCAAAACTTTTCACTTCATCTCCGTCCTCTTCCTCTTCGTCGTGACAACTCTGATGGTGGAGAATGAAAACGGTGAATGAAATAGGTCATTAAAGGGCTCTCACTACTGCTACATTTACATTCACGAATACAACAAATAACAAATAATGACAGGCACTTTTGCTGATTTTACTCAGCCTTACCTTGGCCATTATGTCAGCGTAGGCCATGTAAAGATTGTCTTCTTCTAGTTTGCTGCAATAGAAATTAAACAAAACAGATCACTGTCAGATCACCATCACTGTCTTGTTTTAGTTTGCGTGAGGCAGTGCAATATTCATTTCTTCTTGGCTTACATGCAAGTCAATTTCTACATCTACCCTCAAAAACTACATGCAGCAATTTGAACTATTTCCTTCTTATGTATTTTGCAAGCAGTAGCAACTCCAACCTAAGCATGTAAAGCCATTTGTGTGTCATCTCTGTTCCCATTTTGGGTGTGTTCTTCAAGCCCTTTACTTTCACCCAACTGATTGTTGGCGTCTTCACATGAAGATGAGCGGCAGCAACGCTGACACACACCAGACCGTGTTGCTTGTTGTACCTCGACCTCTCAAACTCAGTCCAGATCAAAGATTTGCATGAGAGGAAAAGGTTTCCGAACGTTGCAGAGAAAGTTGCAGTGGTGGGAACTGGTTAGTTGCAGAGCCCCTGAAGATGTTGCACGGTGTCTCAAGAGATGTTTTGCAAGCAGTCGCACATTGCAAATCTTTGATCTGAACTGAGCTTTATAGTCTGTGCTACTGGCCACTTTTAAAAGAGTAGCATACCATTTTTCAGTGAGAGCAGTTCGGCTGAACAGCTGAATGAGTTGATGCAATGGGTCAATGTGCTTCAGACTATCTTCCTCTTCGGCTGGTTCATCCTTGCCGGATTTCTGTACAGACATGCAAAACACACAGATAAATACGGAAAGATGCTTTCTTAATTGGAATATTTCTTTAGGATATCGATACATCTAAATAGCAACGTATGGCCTTTCGACATGACAAAGCAGTCAGATAAATCTACGCTGTGTCTTGACCTGACAAAATTCAGTCAAACCATAATGCTTTGAACTTGACACTGAATCATCTATTCGAAGGCTAACTGCTAACTAGTCAAAACTACATAGAAAACATATGCTCTTCTTAATTTCCCAGGGCAACGTAATTAAAACATTATTTTTTTGGGGGGGTATTGTGGAGTTTGGAGGAGACACATACAGCCAGGTCCTCAATGAGTTTATCTTCAAAGTAATGCTCCTCTGCCTCGATCCAGGACTTCTCATAGCCTTGAAGAAACAGGTTGACCGCTCTGTGTCTGAGGACGAAAAAGGGGAAGAGAAAGATGTGTTTATATCTTCACAGCTTTCATTAAATTGTGTACGTTTTTGTTTTTAAAAAAACAACCGCAAAAAAACATTTGCATTCAAGTGTGCATACAATGACCACAATGACCGCCATTTGGCTGTTCTAGAAGATCTAGTTATTTCATTTGACGAACACTATACTTTGCCACTCTTCCCGCTACTGCTCTTGTTTAACTCGCTTTAATTTACTCTTAAATGTATTCTGTTAAATGAGAAGCCACTTTGAGCTGCACTCATGCACGAAAGATACTCATTGCTCTGAATACCTGGGCAGGTTATACAGTGGGGCCATCCTGAAGCACGCCACCACAGCTCTCTTCCTCTGCTTGGACAGCAGCTTGTGCCACACGGCCTTCTTACTCCGCTGTGGGTGTTCCACCTGACAGGACAGGTACGGGTTAAACCACGCTGGCGTTGTTAACATGATGTACAAATACACCAGGTCATATTTGGCAGTTTTCTGCCACTCAATTTCTGTAGAAGGTGCTACGTCACGCAGAGGCAGTTCAATGTTCAATGGGATTTAATAGGACAATATGTCTTCAAAGCTGTAGCATCAACCAGGAGTATCAGATATTGGTCAGAACTCATTCAAATCATTAAAAATATATATGTTTTGCAATATTATATTGCAAAATAATCTGTAATTTGATCTGTAATTTAATCTGAGGATACACACATTATTGTCACACTATCAGCCTCCTAGACCCAGAATGCACCTTTGCTGTCGGGGGCGTGGCCAAAACCTCTGGCTCTGACCATGTATAAATGCTCTGACTGTATAAAATATGCACGTAGTCTCCGTGACCCATTGATTTCTGAAGAGTCGTTGTGAAGCTCAGTGGGCGGCTCCTGGCCGGCGCCATCTTGGCAGTGCCTGACTCCCCCGCAACTTCCGGCTAATGCAAAAATGGGCAAAGAGGCGGAGCTGAGGCGGGCCCTATGCTGCAGACAGCGAGCGGTCGCTAGCAGCTATCCTCCTGTGACAGCACCCACCTGTCACTCAAAGCGGCCACGCCCTTAATTATGAATAACTTTAAGCCTTAATAAAATTAAAACGGGTGAGTTATATAAAAATTCACCCCCGTACAGTTGTCATGAAGGGGGAAATTAGCTAGAGACCAAAACCGTTTTTTGTACCAGGCTGTAAACATGTTTATTTCAGCTGTAAAGTTGGGCATTTTAACATGGGGGTCTATGGGGATTAACTCCCTTTTGGAGCCAGCCTCAAATGGCCATTCGAGTAACTGCAGTTTCGGGCACTTCCGCGTTGCCTTCATTTTTCAGACCTGGAGTTTGCCCCTTGGCTCTGACTAGCATGGATGTATAGCATGAACACAGCTCCCCTTATCTTTGGGATATTAGCATAGTGAGTGAAAGCTGTGCAACATAGTAGTCGATTTCAAATGAATTAAAAGGAAAAAGAGAGGGGGGCAAAAGTAATTCTGGAGGAACGCAGGAAAATAGCACTCAAGTAGATCATGGGACCCCTGACACAAACATGAGTAAAAAAATTGCAGATAACAATAAAGCACAATACTACACATACTACGATTAACATTTCAAGTCAACTTTTGAACTAACCCATGTAGACTATGTCCGTAAACTCTACGCATATGTTTCTAGATCAAACAAATAGATTGCATAGAGTGCGTATGATAATCTAGCCTGAAGACAAGGTAAACTGCAGAAAACGTGTGTACAGACCTGGTCTAGGTGGAAGAGGACATGAGCAATGTCTAGGACCCTCTCAACGGTCTTCTCGGGGTCAGAGGTCTCATCATTGCGGTTAGGAAGGTCTCGGTACAGAGCCATCTGCCATCTAATAGCTGGGTCTTCCAACTGGGGAAGAAACACATGAAGACACATGTCTACAAATCACTGCAGTGGGGATTGTTAAACCTCTAGCCTGATACCTGTCCCAGTAGTGTAAACAGCAGCATGTAAGCAACACGACCAGGTGTCTGCAACATCAACGCAACCTTTTGACATTGGTTGCAGAGCTGTGTTGCGTACATGTCGCTCAAATCAGGGTTAGGGTTAGGGTTAGGGTTAGGGTTAACCCTAACCCCCACTGCAAAGTAACTGCCCACATAAAACACAATTAAGTTGCGGATCACTGATTGGTGAATTGACGAGTGGGACTACGTGCACAGCCCCGCAGTTGCAGGCTACAGCTAATGTAGATTACATTATGATTTGAATAAATGTTGATATCTTATAACTGCTCTACCTTTGAGAGGTTTGTTATCGTAATAGTTCACCTGTTATGAGGGTTTGATTGTCATTTAAAACTCAACACAAACCTAAACAGCTTTGTAAAACCGAAAAACATAAATTATGTCACCTTTCCTTGAAGATGTAGATTGCTTTTGATGATCTCCCGAACTTCATCTTCAGTGTCTTTCTGTTAAGTGATCAAATAATCTTCTGTAAGCAGTCAGCAACAATATGGGGACTGAGATTCAAACAAGCAATGATGTTTTCGTACAGAACATGTTCTAGACCAACGGTCACTGAAATTGCCTCATTGTGTCAAATGTACAACATCCATGGTTGCCATTCACGTTGCATCAATACGAGTGCCCAGGAAACAATCAATATACAAAGAATGTTATGTTATGTCATAATTTATGAAAGAGGTGAGTTGGTGACTGTAACACGGGCAATGGAGCCCCCCCATTGGTTATTACAGTGTTTCCTGACGGAACTGATGCTCAATGGGGAGCTGAGGAGTGGAACTGAGGACAGAAAGTGAGGAGAGGAGGCGAGGTGTGGAGCTGAGGAGAGGAGAGGAGGTGAGGTTGGAGCTGAGGAGAGGATGAGGAGAGGAGGTGAGCAGAGGAGATAAGGAGTGGAGAGGAGGTGAGGAGTGGAGGAGAGGAGTTGAGGTGTGGAGCTGAGGAGAGGAGGTGAGGAGAGGAGGCGAGGAGAGGAGCTGAGGTGTGGAGCTGAGGAGAGGAGGTGAGGAGGTAAGGAGTGGAGAGGAGGTGAGGTATGGAGCTGAGGAGAGGAGGTAAGGAGTGGAGAGGAGGTGAGGAGAGGAGGTGAGGAATGGAACCCCCTCAGAAGTGGGTTGCACTCACAAAGA
>OMNR01006859.1:1374-13749 GCA_900303205.1 Mora moro
TCTCAGAGTTCCCCCCTCCATCACCACCACCACCACCACCACCACCACCACACCCACCCGTCCTCCATTTAACACGTAAGCCCCTCGTCACGACGCTGTGTCCGGGCCCCACCAGTATGTCCACATTGGGGTGTGTGTGTGTGTGTGCGTGTGTGTGTGCGTGCGTTGCGTGACACGTATGCGTGTTCATTAACACGAGCGTTATCTTAATCGTCGTTCTATTTAGGCAGTGGGGAAGCGTGTACTTTATGTATGTCGAGGTATCCAACCATCTCAACTCGCTCAGTACAGCGAAGAGACCCGGTGGTGGGCCGTGTGCTCATCGATGACAATGAGCACACGGCTGACAAGTGTGCTCCCGCGCCGCCGTGCTGGGAAGGCTTGGCGTGGCGCGGGTCCAGTCCTCCGGGAACACGTAGTACACCGGGTCGCATTACCTGCTATTTTAGCTCCCACCGTCTTGTTTACCCTCTAGATTGGATTTTAAGATTTCGCTGATTTATATCAAAAGGTGGCCTCTGTCCCGTAACCACATCTTAGGAAAATGGAATTCCTAAATGTTTTCGGTACCGCAAAGGGGGCAGCTTCTGGCAGGCCGCCCTCGGGGTGCTACTGGAGACCCGTGCCTTAAAAGAGCACCGAGCCCTCTCCGCAGGGCGTCCCTCGTGGGACTTTAATCGCTGGCTGGCTGAAGCGTGATGGCTCATCCATCAAATCGTTTTTAGGTTTACTACCAAAGTCGCAGTAGTACTACTCGATTACATCTCATCATGACTACTACGGTTACAATGACATGTCTCTTGTCCTGTCCTGATTTTTATTTTTATTTTTTTGTGATTTCTTTCTTTTCTTTCCCTCCTCCCCCCTCAGATTATCAGGAAACTTCACCAGTTCACCTATGATCTTTTCGTGCAAGCTCAGTCGCTGCAGAATCGCGTCAGCTTCCCGGAGATGATTTCGGAGATAGTGAGCGTCCACGTGCCCAAGATCCTCACCGGCATGGTCAAGCCCATTCTTTTCCATAAATCGACCTAGCCACCCCACCCCCACAGCCTCGTACAACCACAGTTCGCAGAAGCTCTGAAACTCCCGGCCTCTGTCTTTCTTGGGGGGAAAAAAATACCAAGTCAATAAAATAAAAAAGGGAATTTTTATATTCAGAAGACATGATATAAGCCTGGTCTCAACTATGACGTCATCATGTTGAAATTAGGGCGCTATGGGTGAACAACAGGTGGCGCTATGGGTGGTACAAAAAAAAGGACAAGCTTCTGATAGTCTAACTGATATATATACTTATATAGTTACTCTCTACCTATTGTTTAATACACACATCAAAGGTTTCTCAAACAAACAAACACTGACAATAGATCTTCATTACATTTCTATGGAGGATTTTAAGGGCCGACACTAAATATCTAAATACATAAATCATTATATAATGAAATGCTTAAATGAATAAATAAATAATTGGGATTATTTAATGCTTAATAAATACATAATTATATAATAAAATGCTTGAATAAATGAATAAATAAATATATATATAAAAATATAAATATATTATTCCCAAATTAATTGTGACATTAAATACATGTAAAATGTATTTGTGCATTATTTATCTATCTATCTATCTACTTCTGTCTGTCTGTCTGTCTGTCTGTCTGTCTGTCTGTCTGTCTGTGTGTGTAAATAGATAAATACACAAATAAATTGAACATGTATTTAATGTCTCATTTAATTTTTGATTTATTTATGGTGACAATTAAGTATAAAATTGCATAATTATCATATTTAATTTATCATTATTTATTCATTTAATTAGATAATTATATATGTATTTATATATTTAGTTTTGGCCCTTAAAACCCTCCATACATTTAGACTTTTTTGCGAGCATTCCATCTCTATCTGCCTCATGTATGTTCACCTGTATTTGCAACTGGCATGCAGCATTTTCTTCTTGATATTGATAGTGCCAGCAGTGGAGAAAATAACTTTATTAGACCCTTAAGTTCACATGGTGTTCCCTCTTTCATACCGAACGAGCGCCATGTGACCGAACAACTGCAGTCCCCCAAATAGTAACGCTTACCCAAGAGCCATAGGATCTTTGAATATATTAACAGAACTTCTTAATTAATTAATCTCCATGAAACATCGACGCAGAAGGTTTCTCATGTATCAAACCACGTTTTTCAAAATACTGTTAAAATACCAATAATCCGTTTGTAACTTTAACATGACAGATTTATATATAATAACTACACGGAGGGGTGGGGTTGATTATTGTTTTGTTATCTATGTTTAGTGCTGCTTGTTGTGTTCTTCAGTGTAATACTACAGCATGTCTTGCCCAAATGGACATTTTTTTCACGGTTGAATTTTTCTAAACTTTCACAAAAGTGTTACTTACCCGTGCTATATTCTGTATAATAATGCAATTGTTGGGGACAAGTCCATCAAAGCCTTGTTTCCGCTCCTTGGCTAATGCTTCATCTGTGTTATGAACCAACTGGTTTCCAAGCCATCTGGTTCCAGAACGTGTGCATGTGGCGTGTGCTTACCCAGATGAGCCAGGTGTAGCGGATCTTACGTTCGTCGAAAGCACATTCGTCGAAATTCAGCAACGTACTACCCGTATTTTGTACGTTTCGTCTCATTGTTCTTGTTTCAAATAGGCATGTCTTGTAGAGTACCACATTAAAGTAAATTACAACACCAGTGATGATCTGAATGAATGTCTCCTTACTTACTGTAATGGCAATTTTTTAAACTTTTCCAATGTCCTTTTCTTCAGTTGCCATTATACACAGGTAGGCAGGAATGATCTTACGCAGACTCAATACAACTGATTTCCAGTCGTTATTTGCAGTTTAGTTTGTTGTTTATTGAAGCAGTTTGAACAAAGATGAATGAACGTATGTGGCTCTGTTCCTCTAACCCTGTGCCCTGCTCTTCCTGTCACCTATGCCCCTACATATACAACCCTGTGCATCTAATGGCCACCAAATGTCCAACATAATACTGCAAGGTACAGTATATCTAATCAAACTAATATGATATGCCAACAATAAACATAAATGTCTAATTGTCTTAAGTATATAACAAAACAATTACCATAAATAAAAAAAGGAGCTATACATTATAGCTTTTCTTTCTCTATTTTGTTTTTTACACATTTAAAAAAAAAAAGGTATGTGCCATGTGTTAGCATTTAATATTTTTTTCTTTTCCTTTCATAGGGCCACCAGTCCTTGCTGTACCCTAGGTCTCAGCTTCTTGGAGCAGCCATATCTTTGTTATTGGTCTTTCCAAGATGTTGCTCTTAGTCTTTAGTCGTACTGTACGCAAACAATCTGTGCATCTGGTTTGGTCTCCAGTTTTCTTTCCATTAATTGTTGTTCATGGATGTGTCTTAACAATAGTGTGAATATGTGAAGGTCCTTTGAGAGAATAATCAGATGTTTGGCTTCTTCAGGCATTGCTAGTTTATTCAGAAGTCCATTATCCAGCGCTGGATCCAGTTTGTACAAATGACTACGTCTGTTGACATAATTTTTACCAGCTTCTAGTACAGATAGTTCTTCTTGAATCTTTGTCTTTGACTGAAAGAGATGACTGTGTTTTCTGCTTGGACGAGATCTTCAGGATATAAAGACTGTCCACAGTGGGTGAGTGTTGCTTTAAAGACTTGTATCTCTTTTCCAACCTTTTCCTTTAGTTTGCCAGGATCCTTTTCAAAGCTACTCACAGCAGTCTGAATCTCCTTTCTCCTTCGAGTCAGCAGTAAGAGTGTTGCCTTTACTTTAAGAAACCAAGCTACAGCAGTCTTCAGATTCCTCCATGATGAGAAGTAGTTGATCAGATAGTTTCTGGGGTTCAGTAGACTTTTGACAGTGACATTCATTGTGATGTCTTGTTTGATTTCTGGATCATTAGCAGAGATTGCAGATTCCAAGTTTTGGCCATTCTGTCTGGCTTACAGAGAAACTCTGGTCCCTTGGTCCATCTCTTGCAGCTTAAGAAGCAGTCTGCCGTTAGTCCTCTAGGGGCTTCATCTGCAGGATTTTCCTTTGTGCCAACATATCTCCATTGTGATACATAAGTAGCATCCCTTACAAGAGATATCCTGTTTGCTACAAATGTTTGGAAGCGTTTTGTTTCGTTGTTGATGTACTTAACCAACGGATTTGTCCAGTTGAAGCTGAAATTCTTTTCGCAGCATTGTGTCAACTATGACAGCTAGGACTGCCACTGTGAGCTCCATTCTGGGAATCGTCATTTGTTTTAATGGTGCCACTCTAGCTTTTCCTATTATGAATGCAACATGCACTTCTTTGTTATCATTTTCCATTCCATATCATTGTCTTAGATATGAAACAGTACCATAGCCACTTTTGCTGGTGTCCGAAAAAGTGGTGCAGCTGTGCATATCTGATTTGACCAAAGTCTGTGGGCGTCATGCAACTGTCCACTTTAAACTACGCCATCTTATAGAGATCTGCTAGCCATCCTGTCCACTGTTGAGAGAAGGTTTGGGGTATGTTTTCGTCCCATCCAAGCTTTTCCTTACAGCCAGCCAAATCAGTTTGGCTGGCAGAGTAAATGGTGCTAGAAATCCTAAAGGGTCATATATAGAGCCGACCACAGACAAAATGCCAAACAATCATCTACATAGAAGTTGTTCTTTACTGTGTTTGTCACCTCTGCTGGAAAGTGAACTTTGTTGTCTTCAGCAATCTAACTTAATGCAAACTTTGTACAACTTGGTGACGACACAGCTCCAAAAAGATGTACATTCGTCTGGTATTCAACAAGATCTTGCTGCACATCACCATCAGGCCACCATAGGAATCACAGATAGTCAATATGCTTCTCTGATACTTTGACCTGATGAAACATTGATTTGATCATCAAAGCGACTGGTTCTTGCCTGAATCTGATGAGTGATTTGGTGAAGTCTGGACCCTGCAGCAGTTGGCAGTTAAGTGATGTTCCTTTAAAGACTGCACCACAGTTAAAGACCACCCTTAAAGTTCCCTTCTTTGAATGATACACCCTGTAATGAGGGATGTACCAGAGTTGTCCATCACTTCGATTCAGCTGGTCCATTGGTACCATTTCAGCAAAACCGTTGTCAATCATTTCTGTGAGGAAGGATGTATATTCATCTTGAAATTTCTCTTTCTTGCCAAACCTGTGTTTCAGGCACTGGATGCGCTGCTCTGTAATGCAACGGTTATTTGGCATGCTGGGATTTTCTTGTTTGAAAGTTAAGTCTAGGCAGTAGTGTCCATCTTTTATTTTTGCTGAGCGATTCACAATATCCAATAATTGTACATCTTCTCTGGACATTTCCTCTGTTTCCTTGCTGGTTCTTTCACTGAAGTCATGATTGTACTGCTTGACCAGTAACTCCTCTAGGTTTGCAATGGATATTCGATTGACAGCAGCAGCAGGGCAGCCATTTTCGTCCCTGTTGTCGTTGTCTCCTCTCTTGGGACCATAGATGACCCACCCCAATAGGGTCCTCACAGCGTATGGTCCATCCCCTAGGCTGTGGACCAGCTCCCAAGGTTCCAATACCTTTGAAGCATTTGTCCCGATGAGTAGGTCAGTGCCAGAGTCTATTTCATGAATCTTGATATCAGTAAGGCCATTGTGTCAGGTCTTCTTGTCTTGGAATGTTGAGCTGGGAAACAGGCATGGTCTTATGTGTGAACACATCAAATAGTTGAATGAAATAGTCTTTGTCCAGACTAGACATTTCCAAACCCGAGACATGATGACTGGTCACAGTCATCACATCTCTTGGTTCATAGTACGCACAATTATTTTGGTCTTTTGTCCTGTAATGTTCAGCCTTCTCGTCAAGCTTTCTGTGCAAAGGGTAGATGAACTTCCATGATCCAAAAATGCATATGTTTGCAACACTGTGTCCCCCTTGTGGCTCTTTACTTGTACTGGTACAATGGAGAAGATGCAGGTTTCATCACCGGCCCCAATATGCCCACATGTAGGTGAGAGAACAGCATTACTCCCAGTTGGCTTCTCATTCTGTTCTGTATGTTCTGGTTTCTTTTCTTTGTCCTTCTGTTCAATGTGAAGTATTTCAGGATGATTTTGGTTGCACACATCACAAGTCAAACTACTCTTGCAGTCTCTGCTCATGTGTCCTATTTTCAAACATCCAAAACAGACTCCCTTCTCCTTTAAGAAGTCTATTTTTTCTAATTTTCTTACTTGATCTGTGAACACTGCCCCAATGTGTGACCACTTTTATTACAGAGAAAACAAGAACTTTGACAATCGGTGGTAGATACATTTTTTTTCATTCTATTTGTTGTCAGATTTTCTTTCACTGGTGTTTCTACGGGCGTTACAGTTGTTGCAAAACTGCTTCCTCTTGGTCTTGACTTTTCTCTTGCTGTAGCAAAAGTAGAGCTTTTGACAGATGCGATTGGCTTAGCGTCCTGGATGTTTCCAAAAAGTTGATCTGACAGGATCTTCATTTTTTGACCAAGTCCACAAGGTCAGAAAATCTATCTCGATGTCCACGCTGCTTCTGTAGCTGACATGCTCTATTCCACTACTTGTCTCTGAGCTTGTAAGGCAGTTTCAGAAGGATGGTCTTCATATTGGAAACAACATTAATTTCCTTCATATAGGTGAGATGTTCCATTGCACTGCAACAACCTCTAAGCCGACGGCACAATGTTTCAAACAGCTGATTGTTGTATTGATTGTAGCATTCAGTCGACCAACTCCATGTAGCTGTTTTCCAATACAGCTTAACATGTATAGCTTCTCCAATTAAGCTTAACGTTGCACATACCCCTCTCCGTGCACATTGGCTTTCCGCGTTTCCAATCTTATGATCTTATGCAGACCCAATACAACAGATTTCCAGTCGTTATTTGCAGTTTAGTTTGTTGTTTATTGAAGCAGTCTGAACAAAGATGAATGAACGTACCAGGTTTTCCAATCCTGTAAGTTTGTAGCATGTGGCTCTGTTCCTCTGGCGTGGTCTGGTGAGAACTGTGTGCTCTCCCTAACCCTGTGCCCTCCTCTTCCTGTCACCTACGCCCCTACATATACAACCCTGTGCATCTAATGACCGCCACCAAGTGTCCAAAATTATTCTGTAATGTATATCTAATCAAACTAATATGATATGCCAACAATAAACATAAATGGCTCCTACACATACAAAAAAATGATGTCATGAGCTGGATTCGATCACGCTCTCTGATGCAAAAGGATTATATGGCCGTCGGTGGACAACCTCTAAGGAACAGTGAGAATGCTTGCAATGCTTTCACATCCTCTGATTTGATCACTGACCAGGCAAATGCTTTGTCCATATATGCAGTGGCAATCTTACGTCCATTACCAAGCAGATGTTTTGCTCTTTGATAGCCCTGGGTTGGAGGCAAATGTTGGCAGCTGCAGAAAATGCAAGCAGTCACTGTAATCATCATCTTTCTTTCTGCCCCTTTTTCAAATGCCCTGATGAAAACTTCATACTGCACAGGATCACCATCAAAAACAGGAATGTCTCTTGGTGATGAAGAAGAAGGGAGATTTTGTTGAGCTAGAAGAGCAGTGATGTAGTTTTGCCTCTGAATTCGGTTATAGATATCTCCTTGGTTACCATCATTCAGTACAGGGAGTGTAATGCGAACATGCCCCTGCACATCCTTTTGCATACGAGTCTGTACATTTTGAAGGGAGTGTTGAGTTAGATGGGTCATATCATGAACTCTAACGGATGGTCCATGACTTGTTTCTTTTGCTCCAACAACCTGTTGCTGGAAGGAGGACTCAGATCCCATCAACACATTCTGTCTTTGTTGCACTTGATCAGGTAAATAGTCATTTGCATGTGGATTTAATTTAGCCGATGTTTCCTTTTGAGCAGTTTCTTTTCTCAAATAAGAGCTCATCCCATCAGATACTCGAGAGCTGCTTCTGGATCCCATGGCCTCAAGTACATTGATTTTTGCATTGGTTGCAGCCAGTTCAGTATCAAATTCCAGTTGTTCTTTCTTTATTTTCAATTGTTCTTCTTGTGCCTCAAGCTCATGCTTTTTCTTCAGGCCGTAACCCGTTCCATGAAAGCAGCCTTTTCTGCCTGAGCTTTAATGTGAGCAGAGTAAGTTTGAAGATGCATGTGATGAAGAACTGGATTTATGGCACCTTCAGCAATGGAGTGTGTAATTTGCTGTCCAAACTTACATAAACACATCTTTACATGTACAAAACCATTAAATGTTTCCATTTTTTGTTGAAACCACTGATTTCACCAATGACTCATGGTTTTCTTTGGCTTCATCACAGAGCTTGATTAATTGAACTAAGTTAGATTGTACTTTAATTGCATTTCCCTTTGATTTCATGAGCTCTTTCATCATTTTCATTAACTTGATAGCTGGTTTACATCTCAAGTTTCTTGTCTTTTGACAATTTTCAATGAACAACTCCAAGCCTTTGGCAGTGTGTTTAATAACCCTTTTTCCTTTTCAGAATCCTTCCCAACGTCGCCATCTTGTGACTGAGCATCAGACTTGACAACAGACATATTTGTTCACGGTCCCTTTAAGAAAGCCGTATGCCGACGGCACAACGTTTAAAACAGCTGATTGTTGTATTGATTGTAGAATTCAGTCAACCAACTCCGTGTAGCTGTTTTCCAATACAGCTTAACATGTATAGCTTCCCCAATCAAGTTTAACGTTGCACATACCCCTCTCCGTGCACCTTGGCTTTCTGCGTTTCCAATCTCCGTCAGATTAGAGCAGGTGGCGACAATGTCCCGTTGATTGGGGACAGCCTTACGCCACCATGTCTCATTAACCCGCGTCACTATCTAAGGAACATTTTGTCTGGGGCTGGTTTAAGACAACCGGTTACCTTTGTGCATTGCACACCTCATATAGTACAATAAGCAATGGTGCGATGAATAAAGAAAAAACAAACGTTGATAACGTTCTTAGACGACAGAAGAAAGGCTATCTATAATGAACGATTCATGTAAACCTACATGATGCGATAGTATGTTTGGCCGTGAAAGTCTAACATGTTGGCTAGATCAGTGTTTTTCAACCTTTTTTGAGCCAAGGCACATTTTTTTCATTGAAAAAATCACGAGGCACACCACCAGCAGAAAATGTTAAAAAATGAAACACTGTAGCCTTTATTGACAATATAAAGTCGTTCTCATCAAAGTGTCTTGAATAGGAATCAAATAAACACAAAGAAAAAGTATTTTCTAATCGTTCATATTTCTACTCACTCAGTGTGAAACCGTGAAAGGTGAAATTGGATAATTTCCCGCGGCACACCAGACAATATCTCACGGCACACTAGTGTGCCGCGGCACAGTGGTTGAAAAACACTGGGCTAGATGTCAAAACATCACGCATGGAGTACTGCTTTACTATGGAAGACCGAAACTGTCAAAATACAAAATACATATGACTCAATAAATAAAGAAATATATTGAGAAATAAAAGCGTCAATTATCAAATAAATGTGCAGGCTAATTTGAAAATAAATACATATTTTTCATTTATTTTGATATTTATTTTTTTCCCAATTGATTATTTTCTGTTGACATTTTATTTATTTCCCTATTTTTGTCCCTATTTATTTATTTCCCTATTGATTTCTGTGTTAATTCATTCATATGTTAATGAGGAGGTGTGTCTTGATTATGTCACTTAACAGCCATTGGTTAATGTTCACATGATTGTACTCGCGCCCCACTACTAGCCAATGCGCATGCGCAGCCTTCCGAAAATGACGGCGAAGCTGTATCATACGGTAGGTTGCACCAGCTTTGCTTCAATTCAAACGTAGTCTATAAAGTTAAGTGTTTATTAAGTCACGGTTTTCACATCACTAAATCAAAACTGGTTGCATCATACAAAGTAATTTAGTAATTACTAGATAGACATTTGGTGACAAAATAATCAGTGAAATAAAGAAAAATATATACATATATATATATATATATATTATGGGGTAGTGCGCACCACGCAAAACTCGGCAGCCTGTTTCTACACAGGATACCGTGCCAGTTTAGCTTCTTGATACGTGTTTTTATTATTTTTACAACAGCTGCTAAGGAATGGTGCTTCAATGCTTCCTGTCTCATTTCCTTTCGCACAGGGTGCACTGGACCACCTTTTAAGAAAGGAAAATCTCACAATTCTTTGAGGCAGCAACATCTAAAGCGACGCATCAATTCGGCCGTCACGAAAACAAGCGATCGGCATGACAAGGGACGCAGATCACCATGTAAACAATCACTCATGTCAATGCATAGGAGTGGACAGGAGGATGAGCGTGAGCGACCATTCTCAATGTGACAACCATTTTTGTTTCATTTTAGTGACTGGCAGCCTGTATTGCTTTTTTATTTCAATTACAACCTGGGTGATGTGAAGTAATGTTTTCACCGTGTTGTCCACATTTATATAGCTTGCATGAAACAGCACGGGACGAAGTATCTAAGATGCGCTTTTAGTGGTCCATCTTCTGAACATTGTAGTTTCACCACGGCAGACCCACGCCCATTAGCCTAGTCTAAGTCCTCGGTGCATATTTATTTCTTTTCAAATTTACCTGCACATTCATTTGATAAAGGAGAGGCTTTTTTTCCACGTGTATTTCTTTATTATTTCATATTTATTGTCATTTATTACATGCATTACAGCCCAAAACACTAATCTCTCGCTCTAATGCTTTAGCTTGTAGACTTATTTATGGAGTAGGCTACCACATTAAAAACCTCTACACTGATAATGAACATAAACAATAATGCCATGAGCTGGATGCGATCGAGCCAACGTCATCACAGCACAGTTGAGGAAGGTATTCTACAACCGAAGCTCGCTACATTTCCACAGGTCGACGTAGAATGAATTATTCACATCAAGACTCCTCTTGGCTTACGTGATTACAGGTCGGCTTTCATGAAACAGGCAATAATAGTTTGACCTAAAACAGGTTACTGTAGGCCATGTAGCTACCCAATATAATTCCAATTTTAATTGTGAGAAACAAAAAACACGATGGGTAAGGACTATGCCAATTACTTACATGTAGCCTATAAACCGTGTATGTAGAACTTCATATTTAATGCAACCTGCTTTTGTGTTTGTGGAATAATTGGGACTGTAGGCTATAGGCCTATACTGAAGTTACAAATCCCATGGTCTTATGTCCTCTAATTTCACATCTTCACGACAAGACAAACATATGGCATTTCAGGTAGAGACACGTTTTATTCTCTGAACAGAAGATTGCCCATAATCAAAGTAACAGTCTGATAGGGCTCCACAAGCACACACTATCTCCCAAACTGACCGTGTACATTGTTGCTTTTAGCCATTAACTTGAATTTCGAATGCACATTGTGAAACAATGTCTGCATCTCAGATCTTACTCATCAATAAAGGTCTTTCTGATTGTAGTCCTACTCTGTCGAGTTGTTTCCAAAAACTAGAAACTCCTGCACTTGGTCAACACTTTCTCCAATTTTGATTGTATGCTGTGATTCTTCTCCGCCTTACTTGTAAGTCGCTTTTGGACAAAAGTGTCCGCTAAATGACATAAGTGAAATTGAAGACAAAATTTTAAATATACGATCTACTCCACCTACAAATAACCTCTAAACGGCCAACAGAAAATGCTAAACAATGCCGGCTATCCTTCTCAGCATTTCACTAACCTCGCCAGAAAAAATATGTTGGTATTGTACGTTTCTGCAAGCCATGTATACGTTGAATCTCAACATTTCTGAACCAAAAATAAATGTTGTGCGTTTTTATGTTTACATTTCTAGATACGTGTATATCAACGTTATAGTGTGTTTTAACCGCTCGTGGCACTTTTGAGTCACTCGCCTTGACTATTGCAACTCACTCCTGGCTGGACTCCCGGCCTCTGCAATTAAACCACTGCAACGCATCCAGAATGCAGCTGCGCGTCTGGTGTTTAACCTACCTAAATTCTCTCACGTAACCCCTCTCTTCAAGAAACTCCACTGGCTTCCGGTAATCGCCAGGATCAGATTCAAGACACTGGTCCTGGCCTACAAGGCGGTCGTCGGAACGGCACCGACCTACCTCCAAACACTGGTCAGACCCCACATACCAGCCCGATCACTCCGCTCAACAACCTCAGCGGGACGACTGGTACCACCATCACTCCGAACCGGCAAACATCGCTCTGCCAAGTCCCAACTCTTCTCCGTTCTGGCACCACAGTGGTGGAATGAGCTACCTGCTGTCGTCAGGACGGCAGAGACGCTCGCCACCTTCCGCAAGAGACTCAAGACACATTTGTTCAGAGTTCACCTAGACT
>OMNR01007149.1:13540-24163 GCA_900303205.1 Mora moro
TGGGGGTGGGGGGGGGGGGGGGGGATGTCGTGTCTTCCCTGTGTCAACACCTAGTCTCCTCTCCCCTCCCCCATCGAGTCCTCCCAGACAATTCACATGCCCAAATCTTGTCTCAAAACCTGTTTATTTCTATTCACTTGTATTTGAAACGGTACCATCTGCCTGCATGTGCCTGTGTTTGTATGTTGTGTACGTGTGAACCTCTTCAGGTTCCGTATTTTCCCTTTATGTTTGTTTACTGTGAATTTGTACGGCACTTTGGTCAACGCCGGTTGTTTTTAAATCTATGAATACATTTGATTTCATTTGTTTGCCTTGTTAAGCACAAAGCCAAAAAAAAAATCTTTGATTGACTTGGTTGATTTATCAAATAAGACCTGAATACACCCGAATACAAGACCCATCCAAATTCAAGACGCATGTTGGGTTAGGCTGTAGGAAGTCACTGACCTGCCCTCCGAGTGTTCCTGGAAACCCTGCAGGCCCTGGGACTCCGGGGCTGCCCTGGAGAGAACTGAACTCTATTAAAAACATTCTCACACATATGTATGCACATGTACACTGACGCACACTCTCATTCGCGCACTCACAAAAACACACACACACTAAGGGAACAATACCTTGATTCCATTTGACCCGGGATTACCATCCTTCCCCAGCTTCCCCTAAACAAAGAAGAACTACAATGGATTAACAGCAACAATATATTTCATATACAATATCATAACTGGGTCATATAAAACGTGCACATGCATTCATGTCTCTGGTGAGTTGTTCAGCCGTGTTACACTTAGTCGGATCGGAGGGGCAAACGAGAAGATCATTTGTATTTCATTTTTATTGGATAGTCAGTTAGCAGTCAGTTCATGTCATGATACTGCCTTATAAGGCCTTCTCAAAACAGACCGCTGTGAAACCATGTAGGGCATACGAATGGCGCCACCTCCAGGTTAAAATGAGAATGACTCTTACCTCGGGTCCTGCATATCCTTTGTCTCCCTTTGCACCTTTAAAGAAGAAGCCGAAACCTGGGTCTCCCTGAAGAGACATTCACACAGGCTTCAACAGTTGAACATTTTTTTTAACTGTGAAAGGATTGTGGTGCGAGGTCTGTGATTGAAACGTACAGGTGAACCCTTGCAGCCTTTCTCTCCAAAGTCTCCTCTGTCTCCTTTATCTCCCTAGAATCAAATACAAAGCAAGCAAAGGTCACGGCTAGAACTTCAGCGGTTCATTCAGTCATCTTAGATCATCTCATCACAAAATGGTGTCCGTTTCCATTCAATCTGGAGTCTGGTCGTCTGTCAAATGAAAAAAAATGTCAAGGACAAACCAAACGACAAAACTGTCAATGGTGTGAATTTTAAGCGTTGGATTCCTGCTGTTGAAAGGTTATTGGACTGTCAGTGAACAGTGAACAGATGAAGTACCTTTAGCTGGGTGACACCAGAGACATATTCTTTAACGCGGCCTGGTGGGCCAGCTTGCCCTGGAGGTCCCAATCTACCCTAAAATTAGATTAAAGTGTAGTTAGATTATTAAAATAAATAAATAAACAGAAAGATACACATGGTCAAAATGAATTGCTATACCGGGGGAAAGAACATGTTGTCGAGGTAAAACAGTTTACTATGAAAAAAGAAAACTCTCAGCGCCATGCTCCATCTACAGCAATATTATGTTAGTGTTATGCTGTGCTCTTGACTGTGAGCGCGCTGCGTTGTTGTGTCCTGACTTAACAGTATATCTTACCTTTACACCACGTGGTCCAGGCAACCCACTGCTCCCACCTTGTCCCTGTGGGGAGTGAGCAGTCCTTTTATAGCATCAGCAAGGTGACTCTCTCTCTGTCTGTCTGTCTGTCTCTCTCTCTCTGTCTCTCTCTCTCTCTGTCTTGCTCTCTCTCTGATTGTACGTATGTCTCTTTCTCTCTCTTGTTACTCTTACACACACACACACACACACACACACACACACACACGCACACGCACACACACACGCACACGCACACGCACACGCACACGCGCGCGCACACAGACGGATCATATGACAGACGGATCTCCTCTTCTCTGCACAGAATTTACAATTTGCGATATTTTCCAGCTCAGGTGAGCTGCACCGTGGAGGGCTGTTGCACCAGGCCGTATAAACAGTTACCCGGTGGCAGCAGTCCTCCTGTCATTGGGAAGATTGGTCATTGTTAGGGCAGAGTCCGAGGCCGACGCGCCTGGCACTGTACACAGTCACACTCGGTGGATGAAGAATAATAATAATAATACATTTTATTAATATAGCGCTTTTCTAAGTACTCAAAGACACTTAACATGATATAAAAAGACAAAATACCAGAGGTCATAAAAGGTCACATTAAAACATTTAAAAAGCATATAAACTGGAATAGTCCTTTGAAACGAAATTGTCGGATTTTTCTCTTATCTCTCTGCCCGTCGGGCTTTATTAGTCTTTCTATCTGCAGTCTCTTGCAGCCTCTACTCTGACCCATCAGGGCCCTCTGGGCTGCTCTGCCCTTAGCCGGTGGGGATTTGTGCCGTGTGACGATAAGCCAGTCGTCAACGGTCCTGTGTCTCTGTACAGAGTGTGTTGATAAGGAGGGCGTGGGGGGGGGGGTTGTTTGCTGAAAATGATCCTGTCTATTTCTATTTTATAATATTTTATAATAATACCAATAGTGTGTGTGTGTGTGTATACATGTGTGTGTGTGTGTGTGTATGTGTGTTCTGGTCGACCTGCCTTTGTTTTGACAGCCCAGCAAACCCTACCGTGTCTTGTGTGGGAGTCTTGGTGTCATGTGTTTGACCCTAAACACACGCAGCATATCCACCAACACTGAGCTGCTTCCGTTGTACAACTTGCCTTTCGGTAATGTGCCGACGACATGACCGCACGCCGTTCGGCGGACGCTCGTACCCGAAGCATCTTGCGACGATGCATCTTACTTACTGCTGTTGAGTGCACGATACAAATGAGCAACTGCCATTGCCTTTGCTTTACCCTGCCTGGCTATCTCTCTAACGTTTGTTTTTAAACGACTCCTGCAGCTTACGGACTGGAGACGGCTGAAACAGCGCCGTACAACCTTTTACACACATTTTATTGTACCATCCAGCATCTGTTGCACTCCTCGTGTCCATGTACCCCCCCCACACCCACACACACACACACACTAAGCACTGGCGTGGCCCCTCGTGACCCTTGTATCTATCTTTACCTTGGATCCTGGGGACCCCGGCGTGCCTTGGTGGCCCTGTTCCAGAACAATAGATTAGTAGACAGATGTCAACGCGTGTACGTTAGCATGAGATGGTGCTGCTGCTGACAATAAGAGATCGCTTACAGTAGGTCCCTGGGGCCCGGGGTCGCCCGGCCCCCCAAACAGCCCAGCTTCTCCCTGTAAAAACATACGGTCAGGTGAGCATTTTCTCTAGCACACGAGAGTAGTGGCCACACATACCACTCCTGTAATATAACACAATGTATTACTTATGCTCACGCTATCAGAATCAGAAAAGTAAAGGATCTAGTTTCTAATATGAGCTGATCGGATGTGTGATGTGCATATCTAAAAATGTTACCGGCAATCCGACCCTTCCTGGAATCCCTGGGTATCCTCCCGTATGGACAGACGCCATGGATTCTCCCTGGGGACAGAAAAGAAAACACAGATACATCTGTTTAAAACACAGAGTACTCATAGTTATTGTAATCATGGGGGAAAAGGCCTTGGGAGTGTAAACTCTCCACTCTGGTTTTATTTCACACTAGGCGAGGGGTTTCCTTGCAGCACACATTAATCACATTCACTTTGATATTGAGTAACTTTCACTCCGGTGTCACCATGGGAACGGGTGTGGACCCAGCTAGGGGAGTGACTAGGAGGAGTGAACCCGATAAGAAAATTGACAAAACATTGTTAGTCGTTCCCACGGTAACAAGGGGTTCATATTGCCCACAGAGAAGGTTTTTTGTTTTTATCTCAATGTCGTGATTAAAAACAAAATTTTCCTCACCTTGGGTCCAGGTGGTCCCGGTAAACCCTGTGGAAGAAAGCAACAGGCTGAGACCTTTCCCTACACGTCCATACAGTCAGACAGCAGCATGCTGGTTATTGTGTGTGTGTGTGTTAAATGTACGTCTTACTGGGAGGCCGTCAGTCCCACTGGGGCCGGGAAAACCAACCCTTCCATCTTCACCCTGAGACAACAGATTAAAAAAACCAAAACATTTTTTTAATAATTAAATTTTAATAAAGTAAAAAAATAATTATAATACAATTATAAAATAATGAATTAAATTATATTATATATTATAAAACGATTAACTTGATAATGATACATAAAAATGTTAACCTGGCCCTCATCTTGGCTTGTCAAGTGAATTTTAAGTGGTAATTATAAGCCTTAAGTGCTTGCTAACTAACAAATGGAGTGTGCTCTAATTGAAACTGTGTGTGGCCACCTTGCAAACAAGCTATGCTACGTCCTAAAAAAAGTCTTACAGCGTGCTTGTTGAGTGTAAATACTGTACGATAAATTATCTTACATCTGTTCCGTTGCACCCAGAGGCTCCTGGCTCTCCTGTCGGCCCATGCAAACCTGGGATCCCCTGATGGAAAAACAAGTACACTCAATATTTTATATTTAAATGTTAACGATAACTTTGTAATACTAAGTATATTGACATATGCAAGAAAACACACTGGTTCAGTACGTGGAAGCAAACACTTAGGCGATGACAATTAACAGATTCAAATCATTTTCATTAAAAAAACAAAACATAAGGGGACTGAAATCTTACTGGTAAACCCAGACTACCATCGAAGCCTTCTTTTCCCTGTTGACCCTAGAAACACAAAAAAAACACAGTGTTGTGGTCCTACAATTGTAGTCCTACGATTGTAGTGCCACTACATGATGGTATGTGACACGTGTAACTGATATAGCATGACAACAAACACAATACAAATACAACTGGTCACTGGTATGCGTAATGTAATGTAAATGCACAGGATCAGACCCGAGTGCCCTTTGGTCCCACGGGTCCCTCGCGGCCAGCGTTCCCCTGTGGAAGAAACATCATTGATCATCCATTAATACTGACATACAGACTGTGAAGAAGGAGAGATATTCTGCCAACCAAAGAAAGATTTGGATCAATAACATCAAGGTTTGTAGAAATTCAAAGGCAGGATCCCTCTTAATTCTAGGCTACATTCAGTGAAATGGGAGTGAAATGAACATAAAATATGGAAATATTTTAGCATGGATTTTCAACTCCTGCAAAAAATCTCCCCAGAGACAAGGTTAGAATAAACAGAGAAATCCCGTACTTAAAGACATATCATAATATAAAGCCCTTAATAAAAAACCCAATCCAAATCAGAGACTTTGACAACAGATCTATGGTTGTGAGTGTGGTTCGGTGAATTGGCTTATCAGGTGACAGCTGGAGTACGAAGACAAGCAAGGCAGAAGAGACCAGTTGCCAACTGCCTCTCAGTCTACAAGCCGCATGTGTCTCTTTGGTCTGGTGTTATTTTGGTACAGTAAATAATCAAGCTATCCCTTTAACATATAATCTGTGTGGAGCTGAAATTGTTGGCTGCTGAGTAAAAGGTAGACTTTCTCCCCCTGGACTACTTGGTAACAACGTCAAACAAAGGAAACAGACAAACTTTGCTCGTGGAAAATGTGCTGAAGAAACAGGTGAATGCAATTATGTAATTAAGACAGGTGAATCAAATGACATTAATGAGAGGGCTCAAATATGTTAGATGACTTCTGGGTGGGAATCTGTGGGTATGTGGACCAAACCTTTGGTCCCATACGTCCAGAATGGCCCTCGGCTCCTCTGTGGCCTTCTAGTCCTTGTGTTCCTTGATCTCCTGGGAAACCTTGATTTCCCTATGGGGTGTGTATGAGAAAGAGAGAAAGGAGAAGGAAACAAATTAGCATGAATTAGCATACAGAGATATGCATGCCTACAAGAAATACCAAATAGAAACAATATTGGTACAATAATAGAAATATATTCTACTCCTGTTGCGTGTGATTGACCTTAATATATCCACTTAAAATGTAGGTATCCCTTAATCTACCTTAATCTACTCTTACAGCACTGCTTAATTCTAAACTGTGTCTATTAGGAAATTAATCTTGCATAACTGAACAATGAATATATGCACTGTTAACACGTGTTGGTGGTTGAGTACAGGAGAGGACCCACGTACCCTGCTACCTTTACAGCGACATGGTGGTCCTCCACTGCATACGCACTATCAAACACATCAGACAAATTCATCATACATAGACCATACATGGCAAAGTATGTGTGGTTGATGTAGCAGTTGATTGCAAAAATTGTTTCTTTATGTGCTCATACAACACCTGTCAATGTCATATATTATTGTAGTGGACCTTTGTTTGCTCAGCATATAGTCGGAGGTCAAAAAATACCTTTGTTTGTGCGTGGCATGTCAATATAACACTGAGTTAAAAACAATAATTATAATAATCAATCAAATAAAGACATTTGAAGACAGTGAAAAGGCTTTCAATATGATTCCCTTCAACTTCAGCCCAGCACTCTACACGTCCATAGCTGCAGTAGAGAGGACCTCCTCCAGGAAGTACACAGCCGGTGCTTCTATAGTGTAAATATTAGTGTGAATATCTTAGTGCATGTGTCCCCTCAGAGAGTAAACAGCTCCCCTGACAGAATAAGGAACACTAACTAAACTAAACTAGCCAAAAATGTACAAAGACCACATAGTCTAGATAGTATGAAGTAGTATGCATGGATGTTGTAATGGATGCATGGATGAGAGCTCATCAATGCAGATAGGGATGGACAGGGAGATAAAATAATGGCGATATTATATTATACATCAGTGTAATAGGCAATTTTATATATATATGCCTATCAGTAGCCTATAGGCCTACAGTAGTTATAATGAAATATACTCGATATTCATTATATTCTGTATATATTGTGACCTATTTTGCTGATGTACTGTTTTAATTTAAATTATAAATACATTGGGCCTACATGCTATTGAACCCCACTTAAAAGGCTAGGCCTACATAAAAACTGCATTACTTGCATTACTGGCCAACAATACACATGCTATGTTACATTAACACGGTCAGAAAGTACTACGTGTGTATCAAATTGATTGTTTCGAATGGTAATGTTAAACAATTGAGCAATAGTAGCTTGAAATAAATCCAAAAAAAAAAAACCCTTACATTTTTGGACTCCGTGCCCATCAGTGTCGCAGCAAAGAGCACCACGGTAGCCGTCCAGACGAGCCTCATGACTGACGCGCCGCTCCGGGGTCGTCGGCAGGGTTGGTACACGTGGGGCCGCCGTCCGCGACACACACTCCTCCGGGATGGGTTCAGGCGCAACAGTTGCAGTCCCAAATAACAAACTAACGTATCGTTAGTGTCTATAACTTACTTACTTGGCCTACTGAAATACTTTGTCGCATGCGTCGCAGAGGATGCGAGTCACATGGGGGGAAAAAAAATATATTGCGCGGTGCAATTGAAAGGTATTAACCTTGACCGTGAATAAGAAGGCGGTCAAAGCAGATGTTCGGTGAAGTGTGTTGCCCGCCTACTCACTTGATTCGCAGCCTTTTGGGCCTCAGAGTTTGTAAACGACGGGGATTATTATTATTCGGCTAACATCTAAGTGAGGAGTAGTTAACTTGTCTTAAAAGACTTCATGGAGACTGCCTCGTGTTTTTGAATTACGCACTGGGTGAGTACATTATGTTGATAAAATAGCGTGGTGTTGTTGACATGCTTAGCATAGGCTGCATTATCAGATCATAATGAATGGAGAGGGTAGATGAAGGGAATGAGTTTTGTGCCAACATGAGCGTCAAATATTGTTTAAGCCCACCTATAGCCTATGGGTGGGAAATAATTAATTATATTTATATTTAATTGATACATTTCCATATATATATATATATATATATATTCCCATACATATTCCTATATAAAATATATGCCTATTGTTTATGAAAGCTAAAAAAGGTTTTGAGATATTTCCTGTGTGACATCTCAGGTGCAATCGTACAAGTGAAAGGCCGACAGGTGTGACAAAGCAAACTGGGGGGCGGTATTGAGTAAGGATCTTACCTGTGAAAAGGACCAATGACATACTTCTGCAAATGTGTTGCTCTCTGCCACCTCTGGTAAGTCTGTATTGAATTTTAAGAAATTGGATGTAATATGCATATATGGATATGGATATGTCAACTATATTATAGTTGACATATCCTATATTGTTTAGAGGGTTATTTAATTACTGTTGTGTCACCTGCAATGTGAAAATCGGATAATGTAGGCTATGGCATTTCTTTCCAATTAGGAATGTAAAGAGGATATCCTCAAATCTACAAAGAAATCTGAAATCCAAAATCGAAACTTTGTTCAATCATTTATTTAGGAGGAAACTGTTGCCTCTGCTCTCTGGAGCGTGATGAATAAACACCTTGCATGTTTACCTCGCTAGCCAAAACAACCGGGCACATCTGCGTGGAATGCATTTACTCTCGTGTGATATTGCTTAATTACAGTGGCCTAAGTAATTTCCTCATTTGTGATTGTGTTTGAATATTAACTCGTTTTATTGTCATACTTACAGGTGGATGGTCAACATTGTACAGTGGGCCAATGCAGTAAGTTGTTCTAATCCATACAATCACACAGTCATTAAATACACTTCTGATGAAAACAACATGGGTGGACCACTTATCCCCCCAAAACAATGGCACCGACTACAGAGGCTATTCTGAAAGAAAGATGAATTAATTGAAGCAAGAAATGACTTCATAGTTTTCATCGACGACTCTTTAAAGTTGAATCTTTAAATCCCATTCCAGGACTTTGATGTTGTGATGGAGTAAACCTGTCACCAATACAACCTTTAATGTTGGTGGCGTTGGTGGTGCTATGATCAGACCTGACATAGTCTGTAGCTGACAGCTCTGCTCTCAGTGCACAGGGTGTGTGTGTGTGTGTGTGTGTGTGTGTGTGTGTGTGTGTGTGTGTGTGTGTGTGTGTGTGTGTGCGTGCGTACGCGTGTGTGTGCGTGCGTACGTGCGTGTGTGCGTGTGTGTGCGCGTGCTCTCAGTAGGAGACAGGAAGGAGATGAGGGGCTGCTGCTGTTTAACTACAGCAAGACTGAGAAGTCTTTGTACCCCTTGCACACACACACATACACACACTTTTCCCTATAATAGTTGTTTGGACCCTTCAGCTCAGTAGCAAGCCCCTCCCCCAGACAGGAAGAGGAAGTGGATTAAGGAGCAGGTAGGGGTTAGGGGGCGTCTTACTCAAGCTACAGGTAGACTGCAGACATTTGAGTTTGAACCCAGAACCTTTCGGTCAGGAGTCGAACAACCTGGTTCACCTCTTGGGTCAGTAACCAACGTTAAACAACGTTCCAGCCTCTTCTCCTCAGAGAGAACATAAAAAGAGACCCAATAAGCCTTGTTCCTCTGGGCCCTCAGCACTAGTGCGGTTCTACAGCATTGGTTCCATAACAGGAAGTAGCAGCAGGAGCTCTGGAACGTACAGCAAGTCATGTTTCAGGCATGTCAAGGTGTTTAAGGTACGAGGGAGTGAAGACACAGCTGCTGGTCTGGTCCATCTCTCTTATGGTTCCCAAGGTTTCCTGCTTTTCCCACTGGGGCTTGGGGAGTCTTTCCTTCCCCCTTAGCCTGACTATACCCGTGATGAAGGACAAACTGTTACTGTTATAAAGGACAGACTAGCTGTGCTAAAGGATGTGATAAAGGACAGACTGTAACTGTGATAAAGGACAGACTGTAACTGTGATAAAGGACAGACTACAGCTGTGATAAAGAACATACTGTAGCTGTGATAAAGGACAGACTGTAACTGTGATAAAGGACATACTGTAACTGTGATAAAAGACAGACTAGCTGTGAGAAAGGACATACTGTAACTGTGATAAAGGTCAGACTGAAACTGTGATAACTGATACTACTACTGAACTGTGTTCATTAAAAAATGTGATTGGTTGCCGTGATTGACATTAGATCCTCGTCATTCATGTGGACTTAATGCGTTTATTGCAGGAGGGTTGGAGCTGAGGGTCAATATTATCAAAAGCTTCCCTTTCTCCCAGTGAGAACAGAGTGTCTAGTCTGTGTGCTGGAGCAGTCTCTGCTGTCCAGCTCCCTCTCTCTCTCTCTCTCTCTCTCTCTCTCTCTGATAGGATACACAGACCTTCTTATTGAATGCTGCTGTTTGTTTTAAACCAGACACACCACTCTCCACTTCTGATGCCTTCAGCAGATGCTGGCCCGGAGACATGAAAGTGACATGAAAAATGACGTGAAATAACAACATCACTACTGAAACTACAGTATGTACAGCAGTTACTGTGTGGTTCCGTGGTTTAACTACAGTATGTACAGCAGTTACTGTGTGCTTACATGGTTGAGCTACAGTACAGAAGTTACTGTGTGGTTACATGGTTGAGCTACAGTACAGACGTTACTGTGTAATGTCAATACATACATTATATTATTATTATAAACCACTAAACATCTCCAAACAT
>OMNR01007163.1:3255-24072 GCA_900303205.1 Mora moro
GCCCGCCGTGATCTCACCTCCTCGAGGATTGCGAGGACTTCCTCCGCCGCTCCGTCGAACGCCGCCTCCAGGAGCCGCTGCCGTAGCCGCTGCTCTTCCTTCGTCCTCTTCCTCTCCTCCTCATCCTCCTTCCGCTGTTGCTCGGCCGCCTCCCGCTCTCGCCGCACCAGCGCCCACAAAGGCCTTTGCGGGGGCGCGGCACACGCACACACGCGCACACACGCGCACACACGCGCACACACGCGCACACACACACACACACACACACGATAGATATAAGCTGACATCAAGCCAATATTGAGGCAGATATAAATCCCTTTCGTTTCATTTAGGTTCATTTGGACTCCAATGAGTCAAAACGGAGTCCTAAATATGTTGGATAGTTGTGTGAGAAGAAAAAGTCAAGGTCAACATTGTGGCCTCTGTTTGGACTGCTTGAGGTCCACGATTGAGACTAATCTACCCTTGGCTGATCACACCCGGCCATTAAGGTGTCCTCAATGGTCTGACACCAATGGCCCTTATTGCTCTAATGCTGCTGTGTTTCTGTACCTTTTGTCTGCCATCCGGTTCCCCTTTGAGTCAAGTGTCTTCCTTTAGAAAAAGTGACGCACTGCTTCTTTCCTGTCTACCACGTGACCACTGAGTGTTTCACAATGGCACCTAAGGACTCAAATGTGAAGCTGTGTGCAGTTATCTGCTCTTCTGTGACGGTTTGCGTGTGTTTTTTATTTGTATTGTCTTGCGTTGTGTCTGTTGTCTTACTTGTTGGGGGCTCGTCGCGCCATGTATGTATGCTACTCACTGTCCCCCCGGGTATCCATAAAGTGTATCAATCAATCAAAGTGAACTGAAGTAAAGTAAAGCTTCTAGGCAACTATATTATTTTGTTTTCATCTGGAATTCACTTAACTTTGAACTTTAACACCAACCTCGTTCTCTAAGCGGTCCATGAGCTCTTCATATTCCTGCTTCTCCTTCAGTTTCTGGGCTAGCGCCCGCCTGGCCAACACTTGGCGCACGGCACACTGGATGCTCACTGCAGCCAAGTCCTCTCTGGTACTAGGCACTGCCTCTGGTAAAGCATTTTTATTTTTTTTATTTTAAAAACATACCCAGTTTAGTTGTTAGTGACTCGGTGAAATTATGCTTGCATAGTTATGAGGAATGCGGCCAGGACGCATAAATAGTGTTTCTGCTTGACTGCAATCCCCTCAGTTGCTTTAGGCGTGTTTGCGCTGAGCGATAACATTCCTTCACCCCAACAACCCCGATTTTGACCGGGTTTGTGTTAACACCACGCGGTGTCATATCAGCTGCATTGTGTGTGTATTTGACTCAGATACCACAGAGATGATAAAAGCATAAAAGCATGCCTTCTAAATCAAAGAGTTGTTGAGACAAGCTTGTGTTTCGTAATCACTGCCGACTCTGACTAACGATGGGAAGAGTACATGCAAAGTGTGCAGGGCAGTGCCTCGCTTCGGAGACATGGGTAAAGACGGATAATCTTTCCTTGCGGTAGGCTGTTATTATACCATTATATATATATATATACACCTCTAAAAGTGTACGTCGTAATTCATGTAAAGTCATTCCAGTTGCTCTGTATGCCATGGGTGGTGCCAGAGAGGAAACAATGACGTATTGTCCTCTAGTCCTGGCTAGAGAGGGGAAGTTGCGTCTTTGTCTTCAGTGGAGTTAAACTCTGTAGTTATGCTCAAGCCTTTTTATATTTCTCTGCCTTTTTTTCGGGTTCATTCGTCATTGGTTCTGTGACAGATCTTAAAGGAGACGTGAAACGACCTAGATGAGCAGTAAATGTCATATGGGGGGCGTGATCATCATTGTACACAAGCCCATACTTATTTAAACTCGCGTTTTACCATGGGCCCAGTTCAACTCTCGCCAAAGTTTACTAGTGAGAAAGTGCACTTTGTAAAGAGTGCTCTGTCACACTTTGCAAGACACGGGGACGTGCTGGTTAAAGTAGACATACTTGCAGTAGTGGTTGGCACAGGCGTCCTGGCAGGAGGCCCTTTGCCCGCCGCAGGCATGGGCGATTTCACTCCGCGATTAACACCTTGGGGTGCCTCTGCCTTCTTGCTTTGTCCATGTCTTATGGCGGCTCCTTTACCAAAAGCCACAGTGTTAGTGTTGGTGTCAATCACTGCCACCGTCCTAATCGCCGTGGCATCTTGTCAAAGGCCACAGTATAGGTAACAATGTATATATGCATAATATAATACTTCAGGCCTTAAATAGTAGCACTATACTTACCTGTCCTCGTTGCTCCTTTCGGCACCTTTTGCCCAGTTTTTGTAACGTTACATGTTTTGGTATTGCGGGTGCTCATTATTATCCAAACCACGAGGCGTATTATTAGAGAAGTTACAGACGGGGAAGAAGAAGGAGAAGAAGGTCGCGTTTCAGGGACGCGCTTTATGTGTCCATGGCAACCGCGCTCACGATTTACGAGCCCCAGTTATTATCCACGCGCTATGTTAAAAAGAAATACAAATAAAAGCACGCAGAAAGGAAATGAATATTGACAAAAGCCGTCATTTTAATAAATTCAGTCTAGGTCTATGTGATGTGTTCTCAATAGTTTCTGTTTATTTGTATATTTCATTTTTTCTATATTGTTTTGTTTTGCCCAACTAACTAACTAACTAACTAACTAACTAACGAAACAAGTGCATACGACACACCGAATAGCAGCGGGGGGACTTTATTGATACATTCAGGGGCCGCACGTCACGCAGATGGGCAGAGTGCAGCCGAGAGGCAGCAGATATGGACAGTCTGCCAACATATCTGAGCGTCTCTTCGAGGCGGGGCCAGAGAGTTTGTTCAGTAGCAGGGGCCCCCTTTTACTGACTCCGTGTCGTATGTAGCGCAAATATTTCTTGCCAACATGCCTCAAGCATGACAATAAACCGGTTTTGTGGGATGATCGGAAAGCAACGCAACAGAGACTTCTTGGACGAGCCACACTTGGGACTAGAAACGCGACACGTTTGAAATACAAAACAACACGGGACGGAAAAAAAGGCAGGGAGGAATAATGCACGGTTTGAGTTGGACTAAGGGGAAGCTCGAAGATTACATGTAATACAAGGTAATCCAAACAATAACACTCAGAAACCTTGAATGTGACTACTAATCTAGAGCGATTGTTGTACTAACTTTTTCACCAGAAGCCAAGCGGTTTCACATATGTTTCCTTCGCTAGATCTATGACGATCATTGTGCGAAAACAAACTTGTGCAATTCAGACATAGGCTACATTTGATTTTTTTAAAAACGACTCGCAATGACTTGCGATATAACCGTCTGTTTTGTTTCGGAGGGTCCTGATCTTATCTTGCCATTTAGGTCACATTTGTTCTTTTTTATAGATAGCTTGTGCTTCCCAACTATGGCAAAATTCATGTAAGTCGAATGAACATGCAAATGGAGACTTGGCTTTTTTGACCAGAGGGAGGAGCCACACCCATATACATGTATCTTGTCTTGTCTGGATATTGTCTTTCTTTCATTGTATATCATGGCGCCTTTGTGTGGAAAATTACAATTGACATGCTTCCTAAGGCTTGAACCAAATTAATGGAGTACAGAGTCAAAAAGTTGGTATAGTTTCTAGGGGGAAAGGTTTTCTTATGATAACTTACTTTATTATATCAGGATAAAGTCAATGTGTGTAATCTGGGGAAACTGGAATGAATCAATGTCATGTCTGAACATTTGTTTCTTATGGTGCACTACTAACCTCTTCTTTATCAATGTTGTCTTTCAGAACGCATAATAATGGCACATCGATCCCAGTGTTCCTCCGCTGGGGATAATCCCTTGGACCCAAACTACCTTCTGCCTCATTACCGAGAGGAATACCGCCTGGCTATCGACGCCCTTGTGGAGGAGAACATAGAGGGCTACTATCACTTCCTCCAGAGAGCAGACGTGGTGGACTTCCTGTCCTCGCGGGAAATCAAGTATATTCAGAGCTCTGTGCAGCTGCCCCAAGAAGGTAACTATGGTGACCAGCAGCGTTGCCTGCAGGTGTCTGAAGGGGACAGTTCTTCAGACACCTACTGGCCCGTCCACTCAGACCTGGACGCCCCGGACCTGGACCTAGGCTGGCCACAGCTGAACCGCTTCATTGGCCCCACCGAGGTCACCACTCTGGTGAACCCGGCTGAGCATGACATGCCTAGTATCAAGGAACAGGCCCGAAGACTCATCAAGAATGCTCAACAGGTAGGTCCTTTTGTTCTTGGATCAGTTGTTGGCATAAGTTGCTCATAACAATGTTGTATGCCAGGTCAATACTTTTATTGACCCGGAAGCTCATTTACTATGTAAATGATATTTTTGTGATTGTTATATTTCCTGTATCGATAACAAAGTATACATCCAGTTTATTTATTTTTTTTCTCATTTCATGTTTAGGAAAAAATGATCCCTAATTTCCCGTCGGGGTTTTATAAAGTACTTTATATTAATACAGTAAAATATATTTTTCACTTCAAACCATTAATGCGTATTCTGTTTAATAACCTCATTGAACATGTTTTAGAACTGCACTGCAGTTTTCACTGAACTTTTTCACTAAAGCTATAATTTTTGTCGTCAGAATTATTTGAACACTGTCTACCCATGGTTCAATCAAAATCAACATTATGAATTTGTAATATTATTATTGCTACAATGTAAAAGTTACATGGATCAGGTTTAATAATTGGGGCCTTGTTGTCTTCTTTGCAGGTGGTTGCCATAGTGATGGACATGTTTACAGACGTTGACATATTTGCGGAAATCCTTGATGCTGCCATGCGGAATGTAGCTGTCTATATCCTCCTTGATGAAAGAAATGCTCACCATTTCGTCAACATGCTTTCAAACTGTCGTGTAAACCTGGAGAGCATCCAAGTAAGCATAAAAGACAATGACAGATTTCATTTTTGGTAACTTTATTATTAGTGGATGTTTTTCAAAGTCTAATGAAAAGGAGCTTTGGACATTTCAGCCATTTTGCTAACTTTTACCTATTGGCTTGAAATGCTGATGCAATGCTGCCACCTAGCTTGGATTGTGATAATTCCAGAAATGTTTGTTCAGCATGCTGTTCATTCAATGTTCACAGTACTTGCGTGTTAGGACTGTTTCTGGCATCTCCTACCAATGCTGCTCAGGGAAGACGCTCAAGGGTCAGATGATGGATCGCTTCTTGCTCACAGACTGCAGGGCCGTGCTTAGTGGAAACTACAGGTAACAGGTTACAGGGTGTTGATACATGTGACTGAGGGACACCTTTCCAGATGCTGTATTGTGTACTAATGACTGTATTTAGTCATGATAGTCGATTCATTTGATTGGAATTGGATGGTGTAGGATGTTGTGCTTTGTACTTTTTTTCTCAATTTGTAACATTGTTATCAAGTCTGTATGATTTAATTAATTCATACATGTATGTGTCTCCCTACAGCTTCATGTGGTCTTTTGAGAAACTACACCGCTGTTTAGCACACCTCTTCCTTGGACAACTAGTATCTACATTTGATCAAGAGTTCCGGATTTTATTTGCCCAGTCCAAACCACTGATAATTGACAATTTACCTGCTCCAATGGAGGATTTTGCTCCTTTGCCTGAGAGGCAATATTTATCTGACAGGGCAGCATCATTCAGGACATATGCTACAGTAGACAATCCTTGTCCAGATGAATGGCCTAGACACACTTTTGATGAAAGGATAGATACAGATTGGAAAAAGATGCCTCATAACCAGCATGAATCCACCCACAGGTCTCTAGATCCACAAGGGGCTATAGATATATACAAGTACCCCTCCCAGCAATTGAGAATAGGTCAGACTTATGATCAGAGCTCCTCTCGGATGCCATTAAATATGATGGAAAGTCCAAACTTCAAACGACACAGTTATGCTGAAGGTATTCCTGGCAGACTTTATCAACCAATGCAGCAACCAGGAATGCCAAACTTTGAGAGTCAGGGAAGGCCATTCCACAGAAGCCATCATGCACCACCAAGGGCAGGAGTGGATGCAGGCTATAGTGCCTATGATAAGTTCAGGAGCCATGCCCATCCTCCAATGGATCAGTATACTGAGCCTGGCTTACCGCATGAGATGGAACAGCCTGAAAACTTTGACCTGGTAGTGAATTATTTGTCATCAACCAGCAATGTAGAGATGGACCAGATGCCCGAAAAATTCAACCCTCCAGCAGAATTGTCGTCGGGTTCATCTCGTCCTAGAAGGCTAAGTCTTGGCCAACCACATGCCTATGAGTCTGCTCCTTCACCTTCAAATCCACATGAGCAGGCACAAATCCTCCACGCATCTAACACGGACCGTAAGGATCCAGCAGTGAGGCAGGGGCTAAGAAATTGGAGAATTAACTCCTACCTCAACACATTTGACAATGCAGGAGATGAGGAAATGCCACTGCCCCATCCTCAGGCCCCAGACCCCTTCGAAGAGACCCCTAACCCATCATACAATACAGTATCTGGCCCTGATTTATTGACTTCTAAGTTTCCAAATATTAGAGAGTTAAATTTTCCAGCAGCACCCAGAGCAATTCCTAGCTACAGGAAATCCACTGTCCTCGAGCCCTCTGAAAAATACTCAGAGGATTTTCTTATGCTAGCAGCACAAGCCAAAATAACACCATCAACTTCAGAATCATCATTAACCGAAGCAGATAAGACAGATGAAATGGAGCAACAAGAACCAAAAGACATTCGGCCAGAGGAGTCATTCCGTAGAAAATACAATGCGTCAGTGCCAAGAAGCTCCAGGCTAAGATCTTCTCTGATATTCAGCTCTCAACTTGAGCAGCCTGTTTCTCAAGATGTCAGAACTACAGCAGGGCAACAGGATGAGGACACAGATAAGGCTGAGGGTACTCAGTCTAAATTGCCCTTTGCCTTACAGGTTTTGGGTCAAAGGAGGACGATTGCAAAAGAGCCTTTTGAATGGAGCCGTTATGTAAGATCAGCCACTTTTGACTCTCTGACAGAACCTTCTAAAGCAGATGATGTAGAAAATAAAGAGGTCGTAGAGAACACCACGGTAACTAAACCGAAAGATAATCATAAAAACACTGATATAGTGGCAGCATCAAAGCCTATAGACGTTACATTGCTGCGACCAAGCACTTCACAATGTGAGCTGTCCAAAATAGACCAGCCTGAATCTTTGCTGGGAAACCCCTTTGTAGATATGAATGATGCCGACAACAGGCTGATGTTTTTCAAACATTTAGCAGCAAAAAGAAAAGCTGAGAAGTTGGCAGCATCAGCAAAAGGGAACACAGACAAAGTTGTACTGCAGACTCAAACAGATCCAAAAAACACTACTGTGAAAATTGAGCAACCTACACAGAAAAAAAGACCAGATGATCCTGTCGTCGTGCCTAGCTGTGACAATGAGCAAAGCAGTGTTACAACAGATTCAGAAAAGTTGGAGCTGAAGAAAAGCCAAACACAAGTATCTACGAGCATAAAAGAGACATCTGACAGCCAACCATTGAAAGACTCTAGTTTGTCAGATCCTGTTGTAAAAGACTCCAGCCAATTTTCTCCTGCTACCTTGGATATTGTGTCTGTGACTTCTCCAACAGAGTCAACTAGACAAAGTGCTAATGAGCTGGAAAGTCTGAAACATGAAACTGAACCTTCCTCGAAGGAGTCTTCCTCACCTGACCCAAATTATGCAGAACAACCAGTATCTTCCAAATCTGCCCTATTGGAAATCAACACTTCTTCTTCTCCCAACTCATCTGGATCCAGTGCTGCTCATAATCCCATTGGAGTAGAATCACGTTTGTCTCTTTCAGCTCCATTAGTGCCAAGCTCTTCTTCTGAGCAAATTCAGTCTGATGTTGACACTTCAAAAAACATTACAGCTTATCCTACTCTACCCCTCATTGTAAGAGAACCTTTTAAATGGAACCGTAATGTCAGGTCAGACATTTTTTATAGCACTATTAAAAAGCCACTCAACGCAGATACTGTGGAAAATAAAAAGGAAACAGAGAACTCCTCAGGAGTTAAACATCCAGAAAACAGTGATAGTACGGCCACATCAAAGGCTACAGAAGTAGAACAGGCTATTACACCATTTGTGCTACAACCTAGCACATCTCAAGGCGAGCTATCCAAAACAGACCAGCCTCAACCTCAATCTTTGCTGGGCAACCCAACAGTAGACATGAATGATGCTGATCTGAGGCTACTGTATTTTAAAGAGTTGGCAGCAAAGCGAAAAGCTGAGAAGGCTGCAGCAGCAAAGGCCCCTGCCACAGTTTCAGTTTCACTGAAGACTCACTCTGATTCTAAAATCACCACTGTGCAAAATGAGGAACCTGCAGTTCAGGAACCAAAAGCAGAGGGCGCTACGGGTTATTCCAAGAAAGGAGAAACTACATTATGTAAAACAGCCTTGGACAAAAATGTTACAAAGGATATAGCACAATTAACTCCAACGGAATCACCAACAGTTGATCATGAAGATGTACAAAGCAAGACCATCGAGCAGAAAAAACAATCCCAAAACAATCCTGTTCCCATGGCTAGCTGTGAGATTGAGCAAAGCAGTGTTACGATGGATTCAGAAAAGATGGAACTGAAGAAAAGCCAAAATCAACAATCTACTAGCATACCAGATCCATCTCAGTCAACCATCTCCAGCCAACCACTGAAAGACCCCAACCTGCCAGAGCCCTCTGTGAAAGACGGTAGCCAATTACCACCTTCTACAGCTCAGAATACCTTCTATTCTGAGCTGTCCCATGTGACTTCTCCAACAGAGTCAACTAAACAAAGTGCTAATGAGCTGGAAAGCCTCAAACATGACTCTTCCTCAAAAGAGTCTTCCTCGAAAGAGTCTTCCTCATCCGACTCAAGTTCAGCAGAACAACCAGCATTTCCCAAGTCTGCTCCATTAGAAATTACAGTAGACAACACCCCTTCAACCCCCACCGCCACAGAATCCAGCACTGTCTCTCTTGGATTTGAACCAAGCTTGAACCAAGCTCAATCAGTTCCATCTGTGCCAAATGCATCTGATTCTAGTGCCTCACAAAACACCACAACTGATCCACCGCCCTCTTTGAGTCAACCATTATCTACCATGGCTCCTTCCACTACATTAGAATCCAATCCCACAGATAACAAAACCATAGACACAACAGAGCCAGCAGCGTCTCTCAGTCTCCCTTCACTGGAACCATCTAAAACCAGCAGCCAAACTCCAGAAGAAGCTACACAATCCTCACCTGCACAAACAGTATTATCTTCTGACGTGGAAACCATTAAACCTGAATCCATTAGTGTCCCAACTGAGTTTCCCACAACACTTGAATCAGGAGAAGCAGAATCCAAGACTTCTAAAGCTTGTGAAAGTCCTTCAAAGCCAAACTCACTCCAGATGCCCAGAGAGAATTTACCTAAGGAACCATGTTCTCTTCCACCCAACTCAAAGATGGAACTACCTAAAACAGAATCAAATACTTCTTCTGAATCTTCTGAAAGTCATTCAAAGCCAAACATACCTTTACTGCAGACACCCTCAGAGACATTACCTGAGGAACCATGTTCTCTTCCACCCAGTTCAAAAACGGAACTACCTAAAACAGAATCTAATACTTCTTCTGAATCTTCTGAAAGGCATTCAAAGCCAAACACACCTTTACTGCAGACACCCTCAGAGACATTACCTGAGGACCCGTGTACTCTTCCACCCATTTCAAAAATGGAACTCTCTGAAACAGAATCCAACTCTGTTGCTCTAGAGTCATCTTCCTCCACTTCTGCAGTACTTCCATCCCAGGAGGATGTTGAAGATAAAACCAATGCATCTCTTAGCATCAGGCTTTCACCACCATGCTCAGCTGACCCAACAGAAAACTCTTCTACCCTTGCACCTGACTCAGATGGGTCAGTAGTATTTTCTAAGCCTGAAACGATGGCTACACCCATGCCCCCTATACCCACTCCATCAGAAGTAGCATCTCCACCTAAACTCAGTTCACCGGACTTGGAAAAATCTCCAATTCCTTTGGTATTAGAATCTTTGTCTGACAACCAAACTAAGCCTGCCTTAGAAGTCGGCCTCAACCAAACGCCAGACCAAACCAAACCTACTCTGTCTTGTGATATGACCATAGAATCCAAATCTATTACTTCTGAAAGCTGTCCATCAGAACCAAAAGTGACAACTGAAAAGAGCAGTGTTAGCATTCCATGTGAAGTTAGCACTACAGTTGAGAGTAAAACCTCAGAAGCCAAGTCAACAGACACGATCACTAAAACAATTTTGCAGGACTCTGCCTTCCCTGAAAAGCCGAGTGATCAAACCAAAATGAGTGCAAGCTCTGAAAAAGTATCAACTACCACAATAGAGGAGGCTATTCCCTTGTCACCCCAGTCAAAGCAGCCCAAAGCCACCCAGTCTCGCTACCATTCCTCAACTGCCAATGTGATCTCGAGCAGCAACCTCAGAGATGATACAAAGCTGCTTTTAGGACAAATATCTGCAAACAGCCAGAACAGGAATGAACCCGCCAAGGAGCCTGTTACAGATGACGATAAGGAATCTGAGGCTGACAAGAATGCTATAGGCCAAAAAGATGGAGGCTCTAAGTTTAAAAGCAGAGGAACAACAAAGACGCCACAGGAGCGTGAAGTGCTGCTTCAAAAGATCCAAAGTATGCGAAAGGAGAGAAAGGTCTACAGCCGGTTTGAGGTATGCAATGTTGGTGTGTAGTTTCCTATAAGGAGCCTAATATCATTATATGAATATCATTCACCTCCAGTGAAACTAATGCTTTTCTGTGTTTTTTAATAGATGCCGCCATAGCAGGGGATCAAGCAGGAAGGTAAAAGAAGGGACGCATACATGTGACAATAATCCAACCTTGAAGAATCGTTGAGTCAATGAGGAAAACGACATCTGGACTCAAGACTTCATGACATGAGGGGTGTCCCTTTGTTTCTTAAGTGGTTCAAATTGAGAGAAAACTGAAAACGAAAACAGGATTTTTTGCAGAACTGAACACATCAGATGTATGGATCTTCTACTTTGGATCTGGCAACTATGCATTTACCGGGCAAGTGCTGTAGGCATGAAAGGGAAAGACAAAGTGATGTATAATGAACTATATTCTTACCGACTGCATGGGACTGAAGAGCAATGTAATTCTGTTGGCACCACTGAATGGGGTGGAAGTAGTATAGTTTTGACATCGTTGCACATGTTTATGATCATTTTAATCACAATATGATTGTTATTTTACATTTTTAGTGCTGCTTAGTCTTATTGCAATTGTCCGCGCTATGGGCCATTTTTTTTTTTTACCATGGACAGTTTAATAATGCTTTAAAACAATTGTTTAAAAAGTCTGTTCGTTTACCACACAAAAAACATGGGTTCTCTGATGGTGGATGTGTGTTATTTGTTGAATTATTGCCATTGTGAAATGATTTGGAATGATGGGAAAAAGAATATTTTGTTTAACCTGATATTTAAACAGAAAACACCTGTTAGGCTGTACATATCTGAGCACAGTATACTGTATGTGTGTGTTTTGTTTTTCTGCCATAAACATTTGACGAAGTTTAGTTCCAAACAGTCTTACTTTGCCAAAGCTGTTCTTCAGGCTGTACGTGATTTTCTCTTCCTTTAAGCCAGAACCTGTATTCTTGACTTTCCATGTCTGAATTTGCAAATGCTGCATACATTTTGCATCACAGTTATGTATTTCCTGTTGTACTTTGTGACATGGATGTTGCAAGTTACATTTTATGAATGATAACTTTGGTTGTCTACTAAATATGAAATCTATTTGTAAATAAAATGTATATTAAATATTCTATGTCATTTAGACAAAACCATATCCCAAATGTCACTTTTTTCCTTTCGTTCTCTCTTTTTCACCACAAAATCAGCGTTTTGAGATAACCCTTTTTTGCATATGGGTAGAAAAGTGTGCAGGGTAGATGTACTGTACTTATTGTAATGCAATACTCACATGTGACCCCACTGGAATAGTTTATCAATATAGACTGTTATGCCAAATTATGCCATTCTTCTATTCTTCGACTACATTTAGATGTAGAAATAGTCTTCCAACAGGGTTGAGAAAGATCAACATGCCAATAATAATATACCAGTTTTCACATTCAGTACATTGTAATCCTACCACAGATTAACATCTTGATTTTATCTGCATTTCTAGACAGTTGGTCCAAGGAATTAAATGTTGAGATCTGTGTTCTTTGCGATTAGAATATATATATATACATAAAACACAACTGAGTAGAACAAATGAGGAATTTGATTTGATGAGACCTCTTCATGCCTGAAGTAGGGGAATATGCAAAATTTGTAATCTTTAAATCCAATATAAACCTATATTTGTATATTACATTTTGTCTTAGTTTAAACATTCAGTGTAACATCAGCTATGCCTATTAGAACATTCTGTCTATCTTTGTGGCTTTGTAAGAATTCTCAACAGTCAACCGTATTATTGTCTGTTTGTAAAAATGAAATGAAAATCCTTGAATTCGCCAAACAAGCCCAGACTAAAGCTGGATGGTTGTGAAACGACGAGAAATCCTATGCGTCATAAGCAACAGTGGACCTCTTGTCTCAGAGGATTTTTTTTTCTCTCACTGCCTTTAAATATCTTAATAAGCCCATGACAAATTTCACTAATCTTCAAATAACAAGCCTTTCTTTGAAAAACCTCCCCTCCTATAGACTTTCTCTGCTGTCTCATGAAGAAACAGCACACACTTTGAAAAATACCATTTCGCTGTGTGTTTATTTATTTTTGTTTTGTTTTGTTGGTTGGGAAAGAAATATTTCAAAATGAAGCCGACTCTGAGCACTGTTTACCATGTCACAGCTTTCAGCTGGTATGCCTTTGTCGTTAGGTCTATGGCTGCCAAAGATGGAGAGGACCTACCACCTGGGATCTTTGTCTATGGTGGACCATGGAAGTACCTCACCTTTTTGAATTTGGCAAGTACAGTTTTGTTGTGTTATCGTACTGTATGTATGTTGGACTGTATTGGAAATATATTGGAACTATACATTAATGGAATGTTTATGTTTGTTTATGTGCTTGTGCTATTTTAGATATTGCAAATGGTATTCTTTGGGCTGGCTGCTGTAAGTGATCTCCAGGCTGGGAAAAAAGCTTCAAAAATCCTCAACAGATGTAAAGATCTGCTTTTCTCAGTATTTGTATTCCCCGTTGGCATGGTGAGAATCCACGAGAATCCACTTTTACAATGCAAAACAACATTATGACATAATGGCAATGATGCCATGTTGATGATGATGATGTTAACAATGATGATGATGATGATGATGATGATGACGATGATGTGTTTTGATTTTGTTTTTTCTCTGCATTTCTTTAGTTTGTTGTTCTGTTTTTCTGGATGATCTTTGCCTATGACAGGGAGCTGGTATATCCAGCCACTATCGATACCTTCTTCCCCCCCTGGATGAATCACGCTATGGTCCGTAACAGTGATTAGTCTTACTCACAGCAAAACTATTCTGCTCTTCTGTTTCCACATAATAATAATAACTTAAAACTTGTTGTGCATATACAGCACACTTTTGTTTTTCCCATCTTACTCGGAGAATTCCTGGTGCAGCCCCACGTCTACCCAAAGACCCAGCATGGCCTGGCAGCATTAGGAGTTGTGGGCTTATCTTACCTAAGTTGGTATGTTACAGGTTACATGTAGGCCTACACAAAACACTACACCGTAGATTAAATGTTACATAATGGTAATGATGATGATACACGCTACCTCAAGTCATTCAAAACTGCATTTGTTAGATTGTTAGCATATAGGTCTAGGCAAGCCCAAAACAGCAGTTACTAGTGGTTGATAGGGCAAATAGCTTGGGGGGTTAAAACTGTAAAACTCACTGTTCTGGAACTCATAGGCCTTAGGCCTTCTGTACACTCAATGTACATGTGTACTACATAACGTCTGGTTATTGCCACGGCTTCCATAATATAGAAACGTTAGTTATTGCCATGGCTGCAAATGTTAATAATAAACAGGGTGTGTTTATTTGAATGGACAATTTACCACAACATGATCACAGACTTTGGCTTTCATACAGTGAGGTTCAAATAAGATTTCATATTCGAATCATTCGATCGTTTCAAAAACGTTTTGTTCTGCAGGGTGATTTGGGTGTACTTGTCAGTTGGGATCTGGGTGTATCCTCTGCTTGGGCTCTTCAGTAATGGCGGGCTTGTGAGCCTCTTCCTTTTTAACATGTCTGTGGCTACCTTGCTCTACCTGCTGGGGGAAAGGCTTAACTGCTGTGTCTGGGGTAAGTAACTTACTGTCAACAGACAATAGAACACAGAACTGACCCCTAGTACAAAAAAAACAATTGAATTGTATAAAACATAATTTTTCTCTCTCTTTATTTCTAGGGAAACCAAAGGACAATGCAATGACTAAAAGAAAGTGATTGTGAGTTTTTATTTAAAACCTGATATATTTGATGCACAATTAATAGCAATACATGTGTTTACCAAGACTACCAGAGGTTCTGTGATCATCCATACATACAAACAAGGAATACCTTGAATACATGTATACCTCTATTGTGACAGTTGTATATATTCAACTTTCATAAAACGATTTTGTAATTGTAAAAATAATTTCATTATAAATAACATAAGCAATTAAATAAACCATGTCCAATGTAACACTAAATTACTAATTTCTTACTGTGCATTTTCAAATGTTGATATCGTATGTTTTTTTTTAAAATACAGATATGGAACCAGCATTTACATAAATGTTAAGTGTTTTACATAATATTGTACACATCAGTCATCAATTAGATTAGATTAGATTCGATTAGATTCAACTTTATTGTCATTGTGCAGAGTACGGGTACAAGCCAATGAAATGCACTTACACATTAATTACACAACTGGCAAGAGACCAGTAGATCTACAGACTAAAGTTGGTCTATATATCTAGACCAACTTGAGTAGGCCTACAACCAACTTGAGTAGGCCTACACCTGGCTCAGGTATCACCTCAGTCCCTGGTCCTAATTCATTGCCAGGGACATTATTGACCAAAACAAACACTTTTAGCCACTAAGCAGCAAGCAAGTGGGGTTGTGGATCAGCTGAATTTGCAATAACACCATTTACAGCAGTGTACAGTGCTGGTTGGTATAACCTGTTTTGTATGTTTAGTTTCATATTCTCCAATATTTCCAACATGAACAGTGTGCCACTTCTTCCAGAAGTTAGATGGTCCTGTGTTATTGTGATCAAGTAGCTCCTCCGCGTAAGTCCCTGAAGCACTTGAGATGTTGAAGGTAGTTGGGATCTGCATCCACCAGTCCAACCGATAGAATTTTAGCTAACAAGTGTAGATCCTCTTTGTTTAAATCCCTCTGCTGAAATGAATATTAGTTTGTGTTTGTGTCGGTTATGAACATGAATCATTTCAACACCTTATTCGCATGGCTTCTTACCTTTCTGTTGCATTGTTGTCTCTGTGCATTTTCCTGTGATATGGAAACAAATATTATATTCAACAGATTACAAAATCGTGCTTTTAGAGGCCGGTTTAACATCCTATATTCAGTTATCGTCCTCTTGATTTCCAGCCACAGTTATTGTTCATTAAAGTTCTTTAAGGTTTTTTATTATTATGATTATAGTAAGAATTGGCTTACTTTTTTTGTTGCCAACAATTGCTACATTAAAATACAGTTAAATACGTTTCAACTCTCGGTTTAGGCCTACAATATGCACTGCAACCGCTCACCATTGATAGACAAAATACAAATGACATTGAAGTTACATACATTTTATAGTACACAACCTTCACTAGCCTCTTACCTGCTTCAGTCCGTTTGTAAAGCACATAATGATGAAAAGGAGACCTGTGATGATCTGATGAAGACAGGGAAAACAGTGGCCATTAGGTATCGTATTGAGTCCCAATTCAACACTGATTTAGAGAGAGAGAGAGAGAGAGAGAGAGAGAGAGGGAGAGAGGGAGAGGGAGAGAGGGAGAGGGAGAGGGAGAGAGGAAAGGAACAAAAAAACAACACAAAAACTAGTACTTACTCCTAGCAGGTAAAACATTACTGTTCTTCTGGGCTCTCGCCTACCCGTGAGCGCAACTCTGGATTGTGTGTATTTAAATGAGGTTGACCAAAACTGCATGACAGGGAACTGAAACTGGAGCCTACGTGGAGAATACACGCAGGAAGAACCAGAAATACAAGACACGCTGCATTTCAGTAGCCTATTTCTACCTCTTAAAGATGGACCGATATAACAACTGACGAAGGCTATTACGCAAATACACATGTGGCTCTACGGGCTGTTGTAATGCAAAAACGAAATGCTATTGAAGGTTTTGTTTGAACAATTGGTGCGTAGAGATAACCTAATTAAAATGACGATGGCCATATTGTTCCGTGAACAACAATACAAAGTTAGCCTACATATTGACGCACTTGTGAAAATATTCTCTCTAGAATGACCAATGTCCATAATAAACACTGCATCATCATCAGCCTATTGATAGGGCTTACTACATTTCAGAGGCGCAACTTTCAGTCTCAGGGTGAAAGGTTTCCTAGGATTTTCATCAATGTTCTGTTGTACAACAACTGAGTGAAACCAGAGGACACATCAGAATAGGCTAATTTACTTCTCGAACCTGTCCATTAATGTAACATTGGTTCATATATTTGTATTTCTTTACTGGCTCCACTAGATGGAGCCAGATATTATATTATATTTTATCGCGAAACGGACCATAACGTTTCTTCAATGGACATACATTTAGGATAGCCAAAAAGGGAAAGTTTAGTTATGTCTTCCACAAAGTTTCTTTCTTACAGATCCTGATAGTTATTTCAAAGTATATAGCATATGTAAATGTAAAGCTTCAAGTAAACAATCAACTATAGCCTAAAGATTTGAAAGCTCATTGTACATATTCGCAACACATAACTTGCAGCACTATGTTATAGCCTATCTTGTTTTACAAATACAGTATGCTTGTTTTTATTATGGCCAATGCAAAGTAATTATTATTAAATACATTTTTTATTATTGTTATTATTAATTAATCGCTTTACTTAACAGTGGCCAAATAGGATTACGTTTTCCAGGTGTAAATAGCTGAAGCCACGGCGGCCTTGAAATAAACAAATGACATTAAAACAGATAATTAGCTCAATCTAGATTGATCTAGAAGGTTGTTCGCTTAGCTTCGCGACTTTTCTTCACTTCTGTCAAGTATTTGCAGCAGTGTTATTACGTCTGTATCAAAATAATTTTACCTTCAAAGTAAAAGTACTCAAAATAAATACGGACATATGTATGCATTTCCATTGTTTCGATAATGATTTATATTACTTGACTTACATTAAGTAAAATAAAGAAATATCTTTTTGACAGATGTTATTTCTCTTGAGCCGTAATTATGAATACAAACCTCGGATGAGGGACTTTTACTGTTACACGGAGGCGACCTCAGTTTACACGTTCGCTAGGTTTCGTTGTAGCTTGATGTGTATCTCGCTGCACTTGTGTGTCAGTTGCTGTTGACAGGACACTAAAGCTGGGGTGGCCGATTTAGGCATTAGCTCGCTTATGGCTTTAGCACTTATGCCAGGGCGAACATTATCTCAGATCTAGCGTGACATGTATCGCCGCCCGTCGCTGTGGCTAACTCGAGCAGTGGGGGGTGAACACAACAGTTTGAATGTGGCAAGACATGCCATTTAGCTCCAGGCAGCTAATGTTAACTAGCTGTTTTAAACCGCTTGGCTTAACTACTGCAACAGGTAATGTTAACGTTGTACCAAGGGACTCGCTGTTTACCCCTCAGTGGACTTGGTTTAGCGCACCGTCACCGAGCTGGGGCTGGTGTGGAGGGGCTGTTGTTTTGGTGTTGTTGTGTAACGATTAAGCTAACCAAGACAAACGCCAGTACAGCTATCTGGTGAAACATGTCTAGAAGGACGGGCTGTTTGTTGTGTGTCGTTCAGCAGTGTGCGCGGAGACTTGGTACAAGTAACGACATGCTTTTAACCTGCCTGCAGCACAAGTGATCAAACGTCTTTGTTGGCGTTGGGGGGGTTTCAATGGTGGTTCACGTTAACTGTTAACGAGTGAGAATGATTTTCGTTTTTTTTCCTAGTGAGCATTCAAAACTCGCTTGTTATTATGATGGTCTCGTGGTATGATGGCATACGTGTGTTTGTTGTATATAGCCTAATGTTACGTAGCAGAACGACAGCCACCGTTGGTCATTTGCAACCACAAAAACAAAAACAACTCTGCATCCCCTTTTTAAGTGTATAAGCCACATAAAGTGTGTTGTTGTTGTTTTTTTTTCCTCCAGAGAATCCGATATCCTGTTGGTGTGGATAGCCAACGGACAGAACGGCAATGCTGTGTTGGGGCAATGCTTCCTATGGGCAATTGGGTTTGGGTGGAATCGACGAGGAGATCGTAATTGAGCCTCGTAAATGTGACTTCTTTCATGGGAAGCAGGTGTGCGACGTTGGCTGTGGCCGAAGACACACAACTGTTTTGCTGGAAGATGGGACTGTTTACACATGTGGCTGCAATGACCTCGGCCAACTGGGACACGATAAGTCTAGAAAGAAGCCAGGTTGGTTAGAAAAATGAAACCTGTTACGCATTTCAGTCATGTAGCCCGAATGGCGTTTTCACTTAGATTTGTGCTTATTTTGTGTGTCTATTAGAACAGGTCGTGGCTTTGGATGCACAGAACATTGTGGCGGTGTCCTGTGGAGAGTCCCATACGCTTGCTTTGAATGACAAGGGACAGGTTTTCTCCTGGGGTCTGGGCTCTGATGGCCAACTGGGTCTTAATAACTTTGAAGAATGTGTCCGTGTGCCAAGGTAATCAAATTTGTTATTCTTATGTTTTGTTTGCTCCTATCACTGTATACAAGAAAGTGAATCACACCGTTTTTTGTATTACAGCCTTTGTTCCCAGCATGGAATTGACTTTATTCTGTGTAAGACTGTTGTTGTGTACAAGAAATAATTAGTTGTTTGTTGTTTTTCACCTTTTAAAATGCCAGAAACATCAAGAGTTTATCAGATGTACAAATTACTCAGGTAGCCTGTGGATACCGGCATTCCCACGCTCTTTCCAAAGGTAAGAGTGCCAATTTTACACCATTAGGTCATTGTCTCCTGTACATTTACAATTGACTCACTCCTGTTTATTTTGTCTAACTTCCTAACATTATTATGTTTTATGTCTAGTGGGCCAAGTCTTTTCCTGGGGTCATAATCGATATGGACAGCTGGGTCTTGGAATGGACGGGCAAGGCATTCCCACACCCCAGCATGTGCAGTCTTTACAGGGCATTCCCTTTGCCCAGATCTCGGCAGGAGGCGCGCACAGCTTTGCCCTAACCCTGTCCGGAGCGGTGTTCGGTTGGGGCCGCAACAAGTTCGGGCAACTGGGCCTTAACGATAACAATGGTATGAGTGCAAACCAAACCACTTATAATATTGTCTCAATCTTGAAGTACGTGACTGGTGAATCAATAAGCTTTTTTTATGACCAAACTAATTTTCTAAAGGTTGGTTTCAGATCGACATAGCCCGACCTTGCTAAAGTCCCTGAGGTCCCAGAGGGTCATATACATTTGCTGTGGAGAGGACCACACGGCAGCACTGACCAAGTTAAGCATTACTCTTGTTTGGTAGCAGTGTGTCGTCTTCAGTGCGATTGAGTGCAAAGAGTGAAAAGGCACTTTTGTAAATGGTTTTGTAAAGTTATTATTATCATTTATTATTATGAGTCTGTACCCTAAGCATAACTTAATTCGTTTTATCATCAAATGTTCCCTTAACCATGCTAAGGTGTTACATGATGCAATCCTTTGATACCATTAAAATAATAAATAAGTATTGTGTTGGATTCCACAGGAAGGAGGTGTGTTTACATTTGGAGCAGGAGGTTATGGACAACTTGGACACAATTCTACAAATCACGAGATCAACCCCAGGAAAGTGTTTGAGCTGATGGGAAATGTAGTCACACAGATAGTGTGTGGAAGGTAAAATTCCTATCATGAATTTAATTTGCATGTTGATACATGAAGAGTCTTGTATACAGTTATTCTGACACATTTGTTGCAATTGTTTTGTATGAGTCATGAGTTCAGCAATGGAATTAAAAAAAATAATAATAATAAAAAATGGGTGAACGATGAGAGCAGCATACATTGAAATATATCAAACAAATGAGATCGTAAAAAGTGTGTGTTCGTCTGCCCCTTCAAGGCAACACACTCTGGCTTTCATTCCTTCCACTGGGAAGATGGACTCGTTCGGTCTCGGAGGAAACGGGCAGCTGGGGACGCGCTCCACTTGCAACAGGAAAAGCCCGGCCCCTGTTAAGGGTCCCTGGGTAGCCACGAACGGCCCGACTCCCACAGATGAAGGTGATTACATGGTTAATGGTAAACCAACATGCCAGATGGTTTGGTTGAATGGGTTAGTGCATGCACTTCAATTAACTGGAGCTCCGGGCAGAGTTAATTCGTTTGTTTTTTTTATTGGTTGGATTATTTTGTTTTGCAGGCACAAAGCAGGCCTATTGTGTCAAGAGGATCTATGCAGGGGGAGACCAGAGCTTTGCTCACTACTACTCTCCTGATTTGTACAACAGCTTTACCGTTGTATGTTCATCTTCATATGATT
>OMNR01007165.1:2182-18221 GCA_900303205.1 Mora moro
AGATTGACACTTCATTTCAGAAATCAATATTTACAATTTACTTCTTTCAAAGTTCATTCTGGGAGAAGATTCCATATTATCCTTTCCAAATAAGCTGATCATATCTCCTCTGGCCGCTGGAATAGGTTGGCCCAAAATGTGAATTTTCTTCTTCTTTTTTTGGGGGGAGAGGGGGTTTTTAAAAAAAAAAAAAAAAGGGAAAAAAGAAATCAATGTTGCCGTTGTGGGCTTTAATCTGCCCTTTGATGACAGTAAATCTTTATCTTTTTATAGGCAAACGGCTGTGGGCCGCTGACACCATTTCCTCCCAGAACAAAGCCCCCTCGCCCCGCATGGACTTGGGTAGATACATGGAGCCCTAATGTGGCTGGACATGCCACCGACGGGTCATTAATCAAGACACTGTGACAGCCACCTCTTCCCCAATCCAGCCCGGGCTTCAACCCCCAGACAAGCCCACTCAACTCTGCACCCACAGGAGGCAGCCGGGGGGGAGCGGGGAACACAGAACCTCCGATATCAGATATGGGCGGAATGGGCACAAGGAAAGACAGAAGGCAGAAAAAAGGTACAGAAAAGAAAGAGAGGGCACCTTACCTTTTGGCCTGCTTGGGAACAGTAATCATACGCCCTGACCGGTGCAGTGCCCATGTATTTTTATTTAAAAAAATACTTTTTAAGAAACTAAACTTTTTAATCGGATATTTTATAATGGAAGTCAATGGAAAGACGTATATTGCTGTTTAGGCGTTCACTCTCGCACAAGCTCCTCCCACTCGCTACAATCCGATTTAGGGGGCGTAGCCAGAATGTATGATTGACGCATGGTAACCCAAAATGGCCAATAACAGGTAACTCATGCAACAGAATGGGTTTAACCCACAGAGGGCCATTTGAGTCTGTATTTACATCTTATCCTATGTTTTTAAAACTTTTAAAGCATTTAAATTGAGATTTGGACCACACCACTACATCACGTTTCATCTAAAATAAGTTGTTAAGGTTTGGTTTTCCTTTAACTACTCAATGTTTAAGCTTTATTCAAACATTTAACAAATCAAAATCACCACGATCTTCACACAGCTTGATTCGCTTGATTAACTATATCGGCACAGTTACAAAGGTAAATGAAGGTTTAGATAGAAGCGCACAGCGGTGATTATAGTTTGACAATATTGACTTGCAAAACAAAATAACTTTGTTGAAAAAGGACAGCGAAGGACAGGACATGATGAATTCTTCCTCGCGGATATAATTGTGTGTGTTCCGTCTGTCTGAAACAAACCAAATATATTAACTGTCTCTTAAACAAATCTGATTTTACAATATAATGTAAAGCTAAATACAATAGGTGTGTGTTGTCAGACACACATTGCCATACCCGCAGAGTATCTCAAGTGCTTAATTTGTTATTATACGTTTGTTAATAAAATTATAATACCAGTGTTGATTTCAAACTAATATGTCTGTTGAGTTTTATAATATAGTGTATAAAACTAACTAGGCTAATTGTGTGTGTTCTTGCGTCTGACACACATTGCCACACGTGAGTCGAGTGCTGAACTACGTGATTCGTTATTATTCATTCTTTCATATGATTACATAATTAAAAAGGTTAATGTCATTGTTGCCATTATTATTATATCCTACCATATCATCTATAGCAGGGGTCACCAACCTTTTTGAGGCCGAGGGCTACCTGAAGGGTAGAGAGTCATGTGGGGGGCTACCTGTTGAAACTTGCTCGGTTTACCTTTAAATAATGAGTATTATGCATTTAAGCGCCTACAGGAGACACAGCTATGTTCACTAATTGCTGTTAATGATTCCTCACAAATATTATTAATGTTTTGCCAGGTGACCATAGGAAAACACAGATATATGGCACCACAGTGGTGGAATGAGCTACCCGCCCTCGTCAGGATGGCAGAAACGCTCGCCACCTTCCGCAAGAAACTCAAGACCCATCTGTTCCGAGTTCACCTAGACTCTGCATAACTTTGCACTTTGTTGTATTTGTATTTGTATTTTGACACTTGTACTTATTGCACTTTTTTGCACTTATTTTGCTCTTATTTTGCACTTCCCTGCTCTTATGCAGGCATCCTAGCAGTGGGAATATTTTGCTATTCCCCTGCAATTTGGAATGCTGGAAGACCTGCTCTATTCATATCTTTATTTACCTCAGAAATATATTGCTGTCTCTTTCTAACAAATGTACTTGTAAGTCGCTTTGGATAAAAGCGTCTGTTAAATGCCCTAAATGTAAATGTAATGTATAACTTGTGCAGAATAGACAGGTGGCGTCACTAAATATGTGAAGTCAGGTTTATCTGTTACTGTTTTAAATGCTGTCACTGTACCCCATTCCTTCTGAGTTTATTGCTCTGAAAGTTAACTTATCTAGTAGCAATTCAATTCATGTGGTGGGTGTTTACAGACCACCCTCAGCTGTCTCTAGTGCAATTAATAAACTAGCCGACTTACTTGCTCAGCACAATAATTCATGAGATGCTGGTTCTAGGTGACTTTTACTTAAATTGGTTGACGAACGGTGCAAATAGGTTAAAACAATCTCAATCTGATTGATGAGCTTGGCTTTAGCAACCACTGTCCTACTGCCTGCGTAAGAAGTGTTCAGAAATAAATGCACATCCTCCTTGAGAAAAGCAAACGCCAATTATTACGTAGAATTCATCTCTAGTTCTTCGTCTAGATTCGTCAAAATTCTGGAAAGCAGTGAATACCAAATCCACTATATATATATATATATATTCCTTCTCATGTTACATTTAATGACTGCTTGATAAATAAGACATCAGAGATTTGCCATGCTTTCAACACACACACTTTGCTACTGCCGGAAATCTGTTTGATATGGCGTATCGTTGTGGCAAATTCTTTATGAGATATTGCGTCTAGGACAGATGAGACTTCTAAATGCAAAGTAACACACAGTAGTTGTAGAAAATAAGAGTATTTCATGTATGCATGTATGTCTCCCCTCTAGTACAGTGAGCCCCGAACACAGTGTTACAGAATCTTTTGAACACAGTTTCACCCCTCCCTCAGGAATGCTGTTATTACTCAAAGAAGCAAATGGTTAACAACTCAGAGGTAATGGAACGAGGTGGTCAGTCAGAGGGGGTCAGGGCCCCTATGACCAACAACTGTGAGCCAGCTCCCCAGCTCAGCTCATGCTATACCATGAAGGCAAAGTAAACAAGAAGAGGCTATATCCCATACGAGAGTAAAAGAAAACCTTGAAAGAAAACATTGAAAAGGATAAAGCAAAGCTACATTGGGATTTCCCATTCTAGTACTCAGGATGGGCTCTTAGTAGTAAGCCTTTGGCTCATGTGCCCTCCTTAAACACACCTCTCAGTTCACCCCCCAGGCCTTCGCTCCCTCTCTTGTTAAGGAGCCACTTCAAGACCAATTGCAGGAAGGCAACTGGGGAGGATAAACTAGACTCTGCCCCCCATTTGTTGCTGAACAAATGACATATATCACATATCTTTTTAATCTTTCTGTCTCAACTGGAGTTGTCCCTCAGGTCTGGAAATCTGCACATGTAATCCCACTGTATAAGGGTGGTGATAAAAATGATCTCAATAACTACCGGCCAATTTCCAAACTGTCTCGTCTGGCTAAAATCCTGGAGTTATTAGTTAATAATCAGCTCAAATCATTCCTCTCAAAAGATCTGTGTTAAGTCCACACCAATCTGGTTTCAGAGCTAAACACAGTACTGCCACTGCCACAACTTGGTTATGAATGATATTGTTTCTGCTGTTGACAAAAGGAAATATTGTGCTGCCCTCTTTGTCAATCTATAGAGGCTATGTGATATCGGCTTTGATTCTAAATCCTGTGAATGGTTTCAGGACTACCTGTCTCAGAGAAAGCAATGTGTGATTTTGGGAAATGATCGTTCTGTATTTTTTACCACTGCCAAAAGGGGTTCCACAGGGTTCATTATTGGGTCCCATCTTGTTCACGACAAGACAATATTACATCCTTTATAACAAATTGCAATGCCCATCATTATGCGGATGATACACTTCTGTATTGCTTTGCTGATAATGCACATTTCATCACTGAAATCCTACAACAAGCCTTTGACATATTTCAAGACGCATTTTTTAATTTGAAATGAGTCCTGAATTCAAAGAAGACGAAATATATGCTATTCTCTAGAGCTACAGATATTGAGGACAATAGTTTGCATATTACCACTGTGAATGGACACAATATTGAGAGGGTAAGTATAAAGGAGAGTATAATGCCCCTCCCACTTGCAGGAGCGATATTGGCCTCTCCCACTTGCGTGGCTCCGGTCTGCAGAACAGAATACTTGGGAACAGGACGTGACGTTGTAGTTGTTCCGGTGCACGGCGGCAAAATAAGTCAGAACCTAGCCAAACAACCGAAGTCCAAGTAGTGATATTCGCTGGTGGACGTTTACGCAAGATTGTGAATACGGTGATTAATGAAAGAAGCTCTGCGCTCAGCTGCTCTGTAATAGCACGTTTGTTTTTGGGGACAAGGGTGTTTGGAAGTATGTCTGGCTTCCATGGAAAGAGCCACAGCGGGGGGAAAGACGACCCCGTGCTTCAGTATGTGGTGAAACACTCCGTCAGAGAGCACCCGGTGCTCGCTAAACTCAAGCAAGTACGTATCTTTACTTTACTCTACGGTTCTGGGTGCGGTGGGATCACGACCGGTTCAATCGTGGGAACCCACGCGGCTCGACAACCCTGCCTTTCCGCCACTAGAGGGCAGCAAATGGCAATGGGAGTGGAAAGAACAACCCATAGGGAATAAACATCTGGGCACATCTTAAAGCGATCGTGGTAAACTTAATATTTGCACATGTTCTTACTTCCAGAGAACTCTACAGGACAGGTGGAATATAATGATGGTTGCGACAGAGCAGGCCCAGTTCATGGGAAATCTAATGAAACTGATGAAAGTCAACAAAACTCTTGAAGTTGGTAAGTAGCCTATAGGTTCATTGAAAAATACGATTTGACTAATCATAACTGACATGAATGATGAACGGTTGAATGTATATGTATTAACTGATTTATTTATTACAGGAATGTACACGGGGTACAATACACTGAACATGGCTTTGTGTATTCCTGAGACTGGACGTGTGGTCGCCTGTGAGATAGAAAACGCCTATGTGGACATTGCCAGGCCGTTTTTTAAAGAGGTGACGACAATGAACATTTAAACTACACAAACCAATGCAACAAATGTCTACAGTTAAAGAGCGTGCTTTCTGCATTCGATGTTCAATGGGAAGGTCTCTCCGTGGCTGTTAATAGTTTGGGGAGATTGATTAGAAAAACACATGGTCACCGAGGTCAGCAGGGGCCTCATTCGTAATACTCAGTGTAGATTCCATCCTAAAACATTGCATACTCCATATTGTCCATATTTTGTACAGTTTATGGTCCAGCCACATGCAACCTAGTGTTGTTTCATCTGAGGCCTGAGCTTTACCTCGTGATCTCACCATCATGTGTCGCTGATTCCCGTGTCTGAAAAACTTTGCGGGAGCTCTACGCATGGGTGAAAGAATGCGTAGAAATACGCACCTTTCTCTGCATAGATTTTTTTCCCTAAAAAAAATCCCAACGTTTGCTGTAAAGGCACATTTCAGCCCAGTCCGTGCCACTCTTTTTGTTTCTGTGGGTGAGGAGAGAGAGAGAGCAGAGTGCCATCTCAGGAGATGAAGGTGCAGTGACGAGCACAAATCAATGCTCCTTTCGCCAGATACAGTGGTTGAATCTCAACCACTGTATCTTTAATCTCATTTCCTAACCCCCTGAACTGTTTGTGGGTTGTTTCCGTTTCTCTCGTCTCTTAGGCTGGCGTTGAAAGTAAAATTGATGTCAGAATTCAACCGGCTATGAAAACATTGGGTAAGTTGCTTATTATTTTACCACTGGGTGTGATGTCACTATGTAGGGTTGATTTGGAAATGGCTTGTGATGGCTAATCGACGTCACCTGGTGGTAAATTGTTATGCTATGTAAATGTAAATTTCACATTTCCATATCTGTTCACTCAACTCGAGTTAATTAACATTAGCAAGCTTCTTATTTGCCGTGTATCCAGATGAGCTGATCGCGGCAGGAGAAGCGGGAACCTACGACTTCGTCTTCATCGATGCCGATAAGACCAACTACGACGGCTACTATGAGAGGAGTCTTCAACTTGTTAGAAAAGGAGGCGTCATCGCCATCGACAACGTAAGTCTTACCTCCCCCACACACACACACACAGACTGCCTAATGATTCATGACCACGAGCACTAACCACTTAGTGTGTGCACGATGCTCATACATTCACTGGGACATTGTGTGGCTGTGTAAGAAGTTGGGGTTGCACATATTTTCAGACCTCAAAATGGGGCCACAAAAGGCAGGAGTCACTGCACTAAATGGTAACAAGGTGCGTTGGTTTTAAGGTGCTGTGGAGTGGACGCGTGTTGAACCCTGCCGCGGACGACCTTGAATCCCAGGCTCTGGACGCCCTCAACAAGAAGCTGTACAAGGACGAGAGGATCGATCTGAGCATGCTCACCGTGGGGGACGGCCTCACCCTGGCCTTTAAGCTCTGAACTCCTCCGCTCAGCCGAACTACTAAAGCATTCCAGTTTCATACGCATGTTAATTTGCTATTCTAGCATATCATTGGTGCCTGTTACGGTCGTCAATTGACCGTTTGGATATTGTTTTATACTGTGGCGCAGTTTCCTTTTGTTTTGTTGAGCAGTGTTCCCAGACTGATCGGCTGATCCCGCCCGTCATCTGGTTCGGCCGCCAATCGGATGTCTGCCCATCATCTGGTTCAGCCACCAATCGGATGTCTGCCCGTCATCTGGTTCAGCCACCAATCGGATGTCTGCTCAACGCCTTTAAAGAGCCGCATTCCGACGGTGCAGAGAAGAGGAGGCTGAGATTGGAGCCAAGCGGTCCGCCTCCGTGTGTCTCTGTGTGTGTGCGATCAGTCCAACCACTGATCTCGGTTCTCCGAAGAGAACCGAGATGCTTAGGCTTAGGTTTTGCTTATTTGTTTTTCATATACCCTGCACCACACCGTAGGTGATATTGTATTAGCTCATCCATCTCATGGATGAGATGGATGAGCTAATAACATGATCAGCCTGCCGCTGCCCTCCCTTTTGCTTCACGTTGCTCCTGACTGACTTTTCTGCTTGAGCGTTTTGCAGGTAACTGGCTCTGCTATTAAACAATAAACGGCGATATTCAGCCTGACTACACAGTGTTGCTTCCCTTCTTATCTTTACCCCTAGACACCAGTTGGGTTGTAACTGCCAAACAAAATGAATTCATGTGAAAACACTGAAGTAGTATGTGTACTTTCTGAGATTTGTTTTCTGATATCACAGTAAAACAATAAATGAGAAGGTGAACAAAATGAACTGGTCTTTGTTGTGTGTGTGTCGTTCTCGAAGGGGAGGTCATTCACCATCAAATAAGACCATTTAATCGGCCCACTAAAGAAGGCCTCTGAAAAATTCAATATCCATAAGCTCTGTTAGTGTTTTCCAAGCTGAGCCACATCGGCTCAAACAAGGCTTACTTACTTGTAAACAATAACATAATAAACAAATAAAATTGTAAACAAGACTCCAACAACAGCCCTGAAATGTGAGGCAGAGAAAAACAATCTACTTTTACTCACAGAAAAATGCATAACTTGCTACATCTCTCAGCCAGCCAAACTACTACTCAAGCAGCATGCGTTAGTCCATCATCTATGGCAAATTTGCATTCAGGAAAGCAAGTCTCCTCACTTTTGAGGGCTTAATGCGAGTTCTCCTCTCTGAGATGATGACCAAAATCAAGCTTTCTCACCGTTCACGTAAAGGGGAGTGGATTCAGTGAACGAACGATAAAAAAAAAGAACGGCTCTCACCAAGCACGACTCGGTCCCCTTCGTCCGCCACTAGAGGGCAGCAAATTGCAATGGAAGTGGAAAGAATAAACTGTAGGGAATAAATATATGGGCAAATCTAAAAGCGATCATGGTAAACTTAATATTTGCATGTTGTTCTTACTTCCAGAGAACTCTACAGGACAGGGGGAATATAATAATGGTTGCAACAGAGCAGGCCCAGTTCATGGGAAATCTAATTAAACTGATTAAAGCCAACAAAACTATCGAAGTTGGTAAGTAGCCTATAGGTTCATTGAAAAATACATTCTGACTAATCATAACTAACTGACATGAATGATGAACGGTTGAATGTATATGTATTAACTGATTTATTTATTACAGGAATGTACACAGGGTACAATACACTGAACATGGCTTTGTCTATTCCTGAGACTGGACGCGTGGTTGTCTGTGAGATAGAAAATGCAGATGTGGACATTGCCAGGCCGTTTTTTAAAGAGGTGACGACAATGAACATTTAAACTACAAAACTACACAAACCAATCCAACAAATGTCTACAGTTAAAGAGCGTGCTTCCTGCATTTGATGTCGATGGTCAATGGGAAGGTCTCTCCGTGGCTTTTAATAGTTTGGGGAGATTGATTAGAAAACCACACAGTCACGGAGCGCTCAGTGGGTCAGCAGGTCTGAACAAACGGTTTCTGTGGGTGAGGAGAGAGAGAGAGAGAGAGAGAGAGAGAGAGAGAGAGCAAAGTGCCATCTCAGGAGATGAAGATGCAGTGACGAGCACAAATCAATGCTCCTTTCGCCAGACCAAAGAGAAACCTGTTGAATCTCAACCGCTGTATCTTTAATCTCATTTCCTAACCCCCTGAACTGTTTGTGGATCATTCAGAATGTCAGAATTCAACCGGCTATGCAAACATTGGGTATGTTGCTTGTTAAAGGGGTTCCCATTTTACCAGCGGGTGTGATGTTGATTAGCACATTACAAGCTATTTCAAAGTCCACCCTATCGTGACATCACATGTGGGAGTGTCCACCCGGATGTAGGACAGATCAACCTACCACTCTACTCTCAGTGGAATGTACCAACTGGTGGTCGCTGATCTGTCCGTCATACACACATCTGGGTGGACACTCCCCCTTGTGTGACTAGATAGATTAGCTAGATTTGGAAATGGCTTGTGATGGCTAATCGACATCACCCTGTGGTGAATTGTTATGCAGTGTACGTAAAACAACAACATTACATTTCCAAATCTATTCATTCAACTTGAGTTAATTGACATTAACAAGCTTCTTATTCCAGATGAGCTGATCGCGGCAGGAGAAGTGGGAACCTACGACTTTGTCTTCATCGACGCCGATAAGACCAACTACGACGGCTACTATGAGAGGAGTCTTCAACTTCTTCAAAGCCATCGACAACGTAAGTCTTACCTCCTGTAAAACAATGTGAGCCACATTGTTTGATAAACCCATACTGGCTTCGATTCCCAGCCTAACCTGAGCAAGCAATGCATAACCCCTACCTGGTCCTTGGGATAAAAACATCTGCTAAATTGGTGTTTCACAACAAAGTGCTAAATATGATATATGATACACTTTCAAAACTTAAACTTTGAAAGGTCTCATAAAAGTGGTTTGTGTGTGTGTGTGTGTGTGTGTGTGTGTGTGTACAAACAGACTGCCTAATGATTCATGACCACGAGCATTAACCACTTAATGTGCGCGCGATGCTCATGCATTCACTGGCCCATTGTGTGGGTGTGTAAGAATGTAAGAACATGGGGTTGCAAGGGTTTTCAGCCGTCAAACAAGGTGTGTTTGTTTTAAGGTGCTGTGGAGTGGACATGTGGTGAACCCTGCCGCGGACGACCTCATCCCCCAGACTCTGGACGCCCTCAACAAGAAGCTGTACAAGGACGAGAGGATCGATCTGAGCATGCTCACCGTGGGGGACGGCCTCACCCTGGCCTTTAAGCACTGAACTCCTCCGCTCAGCCGAACTACTAAAGCATTCCAGTTTCATACGCATGTTAATTTGCTATTCTAGCATATCATTGGTGCCAAACAAAATTAACTCACTGTGAAAACACTGATGTGCACTTTCGGAGATCACAGTAAAACAATAAATGAGAAGGTGAACAAAACAAACTGGTCTTTGTTGTGCGTGTGTCGTTCTCGAAGGGGAGGTCATTCACCATCAAATAAGACCATTTAATCGGCCCATTAGAGAAAGCCTCTGAAAAAATCCAATATCCATAAGCTCTGTTAGTTTTCCAAGGTGCTATTAATCGTTCCTGGTGTAATGAAATCCTCGCGCACTATTGTTGGAAGCAATGCGATGTGGCCTGAAGCCAGGCTGGATACATTAAGCTGTTCAATAGTGCACCACATCAACAAAACACGTGGTGTAAAGGCCTCGCATTTCAGCCGCTGTATTCTGCTGTTATTCATTACAGGGTAGTGAGAGATTATGTTTCTTTGTTTCTGTCAGTGTTTAACTACCCAACAGTGATTAGTATCCGTTTGGCCTATGCCGTATTAGGCAATTTGGTTAAGATGTTAGGCCTGTGTGCCGTGAAGTCACGCGAGATAAACACACATTACACAAACCCAGAAACAAAACGGACTCGTCGGCATCAGCGTAGGTCATATTATATGCGTCTAAATAAATAGACACATATATAGTGTTGGGTGTGAAGTGGTTAAGCGATGCGTTCCCACTTCAGTCTGTAACATCGCTGAGTCGATGCATTTTCAGCACCATGGACAGTTCCGTTATGCACACCACGCGGATAGTGGCAGGTATAAAAGCCCCAAAAGAAGCACCCTGTAGTTTGTACACCGGTACGAGCCACAGGATGGAGCGAAAACCGGGGCTTCGTGACAGAGTAACTCAACCCGAGTACATTCACTACAAGTCCACCGCCACTGCAGCATCGCAAAGCAACACCCCTGCGATGGGGGATTACGACTGGAAGGACATCCAGGAGATGAGCGTCGCCGGTAAGTTCCCAATGAGGAGCGCGAGGGCGAACGAGAGAGAGATGCTCCACGGCCTGAACGACCGTTTCGCGAGTTTCATCGAGAAGGTGCGTCACCTGGAGCACCAGAACGAGCTGCTGGAGCGAGAGATCGAGGAGATCAAACAGAAAGAGCTGACCCCGTCGTCTCTGCAGCAGACCTACGGACCGGAGCTGGGGGAACTGCGAAAGCTGCTGCACGACATCACGCACCAGAAGCACCAGATCGAAGTGGACCACCAGACTCTGGAGCAGGATCTGTTCGACCTGAGGGACAAGTACGAGACGGAGGCTCGCAACAGGACCGACGCCGAAACCAACATCGGCATCTTAAAAAGAGACATCGACGACGCGTACCGGGCCAAGCTAGAGCTCGACAAGAAGTCCCAGGCCATCGCGGAAGAGATCGACTCGTTGAAGAAGAACCACGAGTCGGAGGTGTCGCAGCTGCTCGCCCAAGTCAACGATGCGGAAGAAGGGGCATTTTTTAAAGCCAGCGAGTTCGGGTGCCCTGAACTCACCGCCGCACTACGGGATATCCGGGCACAGCTGGAAGACCACGCCGTCACCGACCTCCACAAGGCGGAAGAAAGTTTTCACATGCAGGTGTCGAAGTTAACCGAGGCGGCCGAGACGAAGCGAGAGGCGCTGAAGGCGTCCAAGCAGGAGATCCAGCAGTGCAGGAGGAGACTGCAGAGCCAGAGTGTCGAGCTGGACTGCGTTAAAGGCACACGGGAGGCGTTGGAAAGGCAACTTCGTGAGATCGAGGATTGCCACAACGAGGAAATTATTCACTACCAGGTAAAATACATATTCAGGGGATTCTATAAACCTAAAGGGAAAATAGGCCAGGATTATATTCTGGAAAGTAAAGATGATACGTTCATTTAAATGTGTGAGGGTTGGTTTTGCTTTATCTTATATTATAAAGGAAGAACATTTGTAAATGCTAATTCTATAGGCTCCTAAAAAACATACATTAAAATATTGTTCTCACAGTGTGTGAATAACTCTAATAATAATAATAATAATAATATGATAACATGATACGTTCATTTAAATGTGTGAGGGTTGTTTTTGCTTTATCTTATATTATAAAGAAAATGTGTAAATGTTAATTCTGTAGGCTCCTGAAAGCCATACATTTAAATATTGTTCTCATAATGTGTGAATAACTATAATAATAATAATAATAATATAATAATTACTATAATAATGTAAAATGTCCATTACTAATCAATAATGTTACATAATTATAAATTCAGGGATGTGTAAACAAGTGTTTCCATTATTTCTTCAGGAAACTATCAGAAAGCTAGAAAACGAGCTCATAAATGTCAAATTCGACATGTCCGGTCATCTGAGAGAATACCACGACCTCCTGAATGTGAAAATGGCTCTGGATGTGGAAATACTCTCTTACAGGCAAACCCAGAACAAAAATACTATTCAACAAATATCAACAAATAACTCAAATTGAAACACTGATGAAAACAAATATCACTGTGTTAACAGACATATCAACTAAGACAATTCTTCTTCCTTTTCCACCACAGAAAGCTCCTGGAAGGCGAGGAGAGTCGTCTGGCGGCCGTCTCGGAAGCCCAGCAGCAGCACCTCCCCGCCCCCTACATCTACAGACAGTCCCCCGTCTACACCCTGCCCTGTCTGGGGGAGCAGAGGAGGGCTCAGAAGCCCCAGTACAAGTTTGTGGAGGAGATCATCACCGAGACCACCAGGGAAATCGAGATGTCTGAGTTTGAGGAGACGGGCTCAGAAGAAGAGGAGGACGAAGAGATGGACCGGGGAGATCACAGAGAGGAAAAAGTTGTCGAAAGTGAGAGTGGGAGGAAGAGGAAGGATGAAGAAGAAGAGGAGGGTGTGGAAGATAGTCCAGAGGAGGAAGATGTGCTGGAGCGTGACGGTGAGCAGCATCGTGGGTTAGAGCAGGCGGGAGATGAGGATGAGGATGTTGGAGTGAACTCTGATGAAGAAACACGCATAGACATACCTACGACACGTAGTGAAGTCAGGGAAGGGTCCAGCAGAGCAGAGGAATCCAGTGAAGAGAGCAGAGATATGGATGCAGTTATCGGTGAAAGTGAGGCAGCAGACATGCCAGAAGAAGAGGGTGGAGAGACCATGGAGGTGGTAGCAGTAGAGAACGTTGCTTCTTTAAAACCAGAAACTGATACCAGGCCACAGCTCACTATGGAGGCAGACCAGTTAAAAACCATAGAAACATTAGAAAACACAGCATCGAAGGAAGACAAAGAACAGTTAACTGATATTGTTGATGCAGTGAAAGTAGAGCCAGTAGAGAAAGTAGTTTCCTTAAAACCAGACTCTGATACCAGGTCAGAGGTCACAATGACGGATCAACTATTAAACACAACAGAAATCCTAATAGAAAAAAAAGCAGACGCAAAGGAAGAGAAAGACTTAGTCAGAGATCAAGATGTATCTGATATTATTGACGCCATGAAGTTAGAAATAGTGGAGAAAGTTGCTTCATTAAAACCAGAATCTGATACAAGGTCAGAGGTCACTATGGAGGGTGAACCGTTACAAACCACAGGAACCTTAGAACATATAGTACCAGCAAAGGATTCCATGAGAGTGCCAGTGGTATCCGATATTGCTGATGAAGTGAAGGTAGAGAAGGTTGCCCTTTCGAAACCAGATACCAGCTCAGAGGTGACTAAGCAGGATGCACTGTTGAAAACCACAGAAACCCTAGAAAATACAGAAGCCAAAGAAGTCAAAGGTTCGGTGACAGATCAAGGGCCATCTGATATTATTGACACAGTGAAAGTAGAACCTATAGAGAAAGTTATTTCCTTAAAACCAGAATCTGATACCAGCTCAGAAGTCACTATGGCGGATCTACTGTTAAAAATTACAGAAACCCTAAACACAGTAGAAGCAAAGGGAGAGAAAAAATTTGTCAGAGATCAAGAGGTATCTGATATTGTTGACACAATGAAGGTAGAACCAGTAGAGAAAGTTGCTTCATTAAAACCAGAATTGGAAACCAGGCCGGAGGTGACTATGAAGGTTGAACTGATACAAACCTCACAAACCTTAGAACATACAGTAGCAGTGAAGGAGGACAACGATTCACAGAGAGATGAAGCGTTATCTGACATTGTTGATCAAGTGAAGGTAGAATTAGAAGAGGTTGCTTCTATGAAAACAGAATCCGATCCCAGTTCAGAGTTCACGATGGAGATAGAACTGTTGAAATCCACAGAAACCCTAGAAAATACAGTAGCAGCAAAGGAAGACACGATAAGACAAGACTCAGTTGTTGTTGTTGTTGGTGCAGTGAAGGTAGAACCAGTACAGAAAGTTCCTTCAATAAGACCAGAATCGGAAACCGGGTCAGACGTGACTATAGAAGAACAAACCCTAGAAAACACAGAAGCAGCGAAGGAACACAAAGCTTCAGTGGAAGATCAAGAACCATCTGGTCGTGCAGATGAGTCTCTCTCTTTGCCAGCCTCTGCTATCGAGAAACACACAGATTTGACAGCAGACATGAAGTCGAGTTTTGCCTCTGAGGTGGCAGTAGACCCAGAGAACGTGTCAAATATCACAGGCCAAGACCAGCCCAGCCCATCTAAGAGCCAATTAAAGGATGCTAGCGGCACAGAACCAATGGCAATCAGTCAAACAGACACAGTAAAGCTTAGCATTCAGAGTGAAGGGACAGAGAGTATTAAAACTCCAGAAATTATTGGTACAGATCCTCAAAATGTAGAACATGATACCAAGTCCGAAGACATTCAAAAAGAAGAGACTAAACTTGTAACAGTAAAATCCCAAATTCCAATGGAAAAGACTCCTGTAGCTGCAGATGTCAAAGAATTACAGCAGGAGATAACAAGCAGCACAGTGCAGAAAACAGCACCAGATCCTGAAGTCCCCCTCAAGTCTAGTGGAGAACCGTCTGAAATCCAACCCAGTGGTATTTCTGAGGTAAAGGTGGACAAAACTGCAGATCTCAAAGAATTACAGGAGATACCAAGCAGCACAGCACAGAAAACAGAAACACCACAAGACCCTGAAGTCCCACTCAAGTCTAGTGGAGAACCGTCTGAAATCCAAACCAGTGAATTACCTGAGGTGAAGGTGGAGAAAACTGCAGATCTCAAAGAATTACAGCAGTTGGATGAAGCAAGCAGCAAGAAATCAGAAACATTACCGACCAAGTCTAGTGGAGAAGCTATTGAAAGCCAAGCAATTGGTTTTTCTGATGGGAAGGTGGAGAAAACTGCAGATCTCAACACATTACGGCAGGAGGGAACAAGCACCGCAATCCAGAAAACTGAACCATCTGAAAGCCAAGCCAGTGTATCATCTGAGGTGGGGGTGGAGAAGACTGTAGATCTCAAAGAATTGCGGTTGGATGAAGCAAGCAGCATAGTCCATAAAACGGAAACAGAAACATCTCAAGAGCCTGAAGTCCCCCTCAAGTCTAATGGAGAACCTTCTGAAAGCCAACCCAATGGATCGTCTGAAGTGAAGGTGGAGAACACTGTAGATCTCAAAGAATTACGACAGGAGATAACAAGTAGCCCAGTCCAAAAAACAGAAACATCTCCAGAGCCCAAAGACCACCTCAAGTCTAGTGTAGAACCATCAGAAAGCCAAACTAGTGGATCATCAGATGTGGTGAAAACAGCAGATGTAAAAGAAATAGAACAGGCGGAAACAAGCAGTCCAGTCCAAAATACAGACACACCTCAAGAGCCCAAAGACCACCTCAAGTCTAGTGGAAAACCTTCTGAAAGTCAAACCAGTGGATCGTCTGAGGTGAAGGTGGACAAAACTGAAGATGTCAAAGAATCACAGCAGGAGCAAGTAACAAGTTGCACAGTCCAGAAAACAGAAACATCTCAAGAACCAAAAGACCACCTCAAGTCTAGTGAAGAACCTTCTGAAAGCCAAACCAGTGGATTGTCTGAAGTGAAGCTGGAGAAAACCGCAGATCTCACAGAATTAGAGCAGGAGATGACAAGCAGCACAGCCCAGAAAACAGAAACTTCTCAACAACCTCTCA
>OMNR01007244.1:0-17674 GCA_900303205.1 Mora moro
CATATGCCAACTATACACCAAATAATTTAATGTCTAGGAAATGCACACCCATCTCCCAAACATGAGCAATGGCAGCATGGTCAAGAGTCTACCTCAGAAGACAGCCATGACATGTGCTCTGAGGGTGCGGCAAAACCATGGATCAATACTCCCTGTTCAGAAACATGTACTTTGAGCATATACTTAATGTAATGTAAAGGTAACAGCTTTGAAATCCAAGTGCCGTTTAAGACTTGCATGAGTGGATGATAGAATTAAAACCCCAGTGACACTGGTCAGTAGCATTGCTCACATTAACACCGAACACCTCGGGGAAAAAAAATTGTAGGTGGGCGCTCTGGAGTCACATTATAAATCACTTTACACATCGACTGCACAGGTTTGTAGGACAAGAGACTTCATGGAAAACTAAAAACTCATGGTGTTGGAACGATTGCTTACCTGCGCATACGCTTCTTCCTCCACTAGAAAACAAAGGAAAGACAAGTTAACTCACGGCGCTACACGATGTTATGGACTGCAGATAACGAAGGCTTTGCAGCTGAGGGCGAACCGACGTGTGGCCAATCTTAATGCAACCCTACACAACGTAGTTGTCAAATATAAACATTACCACCAGTCACACACGAATCAACAAGAAACCATGCAAGATAACGCATGTGATACTTGCTAACACAATTAGCCAAAACGCACGCACCAATGGGGGCCTTTGGCAGCATACAGACAAACACACAATCAAGCAAGACTCAAACATTTGCAAATGTACACCTGTATTACATACTGAATACTACACTATTTCCACAGGCCAAGCTTACGCTCGGACAAATAAAAAGGGTAAATAACACTGGCTAGGCCAAAGCACTGGAAGCTGCGTTGCCGAAGCACAGTTTGTAGACACAAGAAAATACACAATTTCCTTCGGTCGGTTTACCTTGGCTCTCATCGTGTGGAGATGAGGTCTACGGAAAGAAGAAGAGCACAAGGTTAGACACTGCGGATGGCCATTACATTTGGTAGATTAAAGTTGGATTGTGTAGAAACGCCAGAGAGACTTGGCAAATACCTCTGAGCGAGGAGAGCAACTGAAAGAGGATGTGAGGTGGGAGAAGGAGGTATTTATGGGGGAAGTGGCGCCATAAGCCACGCCCCCTTCACAGCCGCCCGTAGGGAGATGTAGTTCAACGTGCCCGGACTAACACGTGGTCGCATGTGTATGCTGAATTCTTCATTACATTTACATTTACATTTAGGGCATTTAGCAGACGCTTTTATCCAAAGCGACGTACAAGTACATTTGTTAGAAAGAGACAGCAATATATTTCTGATGTAAATAAAAACACGAATAGAGCAGGTCTTCCAGCATTCCAAAGTGCAGGGCAATAGCAAAATATTTCCACTGCTAGGATGACTGCATAAGAGCAGGGAAGTAAAAAGTGCAAAGAAGGCATAAAAGTGCAATGAGCAAAAACAATTCCAAAATGTAGGGGAATAGCAAAATATTCCCACTGCTAGGATGCCTGCATAGGAGCAGGGAAGTGCAATATAAGAGCAACAACAAGTGCAAAAAAGTGCAATAAGTACAGATGTCAAAATACAAATACAATACAAAGTGCAAAGTTATGCAGAGTCTAGGTGAACTCTGAACAAATGGGTCTTGAATATCGCTTTACTTACTACTTACTTCTCTGAAAGTGTCATTTATAACGTCTTGTCCCGATGTTGTGGTTAGTTATCACCACATATACGTCTGCTCTACGGACAATAATACGGAGACATTTCATTCGTATTCCAATACATTTTATTCCAGAAAATAAAGATACAAAGATGCATACTATTGCATTATTCCAGGTCTACCCGGTATGTTCTACTTGGTCACGCGTTTATTTGGCAGTAATCCCATGGTCAAACCCAACACAGAAACCTTTCTGATACATGATGATAGGACCACAGTGGTGCACAGTGCCTGTTCATTCATTACACAAAAGATACACATTTCAAGTTACATCCCCTGGTGTTTGTTAAGGAACGTTGTGGTGTCATAATTGTCATTGAAACAAGTGCTTGCCATGAGGAAAATTAAGTGCATTTCTTGTTTCAAAAAATGAATATGAAATAGTTTCATGTTAAATCAAGATTTTACATGAAATTATTCATGGCAAAAAAGTATATTTTCCTGACCATAATAATAATATGGCTTGAATAAAACCTAACGATTCAAACAAAAACACACAAATACATCAAAACAGACAGAGATAAAACTGCCTTTTAGTCATTTCTATCCAAGTAACTTTTCCAATACGTGGAAAATGTCACAGAATGCTTAATATCGAGACACTGTGACACGTGATATTTCCAGTTAAGCCCTTGCGTGACACAACACAGCAGCGCTTACCTTTCCACTATACCTTGAAACATAGCAATTATTAGCTGTTAAATTATTAGTAAAGGATCAGTGGTTCAGTGATTCGCTTCAAATCCCATTCTTATTTTGTAGTATATAAAAACATGATGGGCATACATATAATGTAGGCAATATGCCAATAGGGAATTGTTGCCAAGTAAAATGATATTGTATCAACGTGTTCAAAGAACAAAATAAACTGTGTAGACTACTGTGGTACAATAAACATATTCAAGATGTGACAAAACGATGAATGGCATTACTAGCATTGTGTTCTTCATGCTGCATTATTATCAATAACTAGAATTGGTTTGAATTATGAAGATTGAGTTATCTCAGCCGTTTAAATAGGTGTTTCACTGTTTAAAATGTAAGCCCTTTAATTTCATTCTAAAAGGCATTAATGCGTTGGAAGATTCAGGTGTGAGTACGTTTTCTCTTTTCAGCATTCCAGACGAAGATGACATTTATCTTTAACACATTTTTAGTTTTGTTCAAAGAAGAATGCGCATTGTTCTTTTCTTCTCGTAGTTCTTTGGGTGTTAACGTGGAGACGGACGAATGGAGAACCTCTACTCTGCATCCTCCATGTCCTGAGTTGGTTGTCCAGTAGCATTTTCTACAGTTTTGGAGGCCTGAAAAATGAGGTGAAAATAGGGAATTATTGTTTAAACTGAAACCAAGACCACTGAAACCAAGACCAGCAAATAGAGGCTTCTGAAATGTATCACTTAAATATATTCAGAATGTTACAAGCTAGGAACATGTAAGGAATAAACCACGATGGGGTGTCCCGTTATTGGAAAATGAATGTACGACGGGGGTGGTGATGGGGCCGACGCAGAACCAAGGTTGCTTAACGCCGGCAACATACATTCATTTGTACCATCGTGTTTTTTCCACTTAAACCACAGTTACCAACAAAGATTACATATTGGTTACTTTCATCTTTAATGTTATTTTTTAGCGACTTCAGCTGAAATTAAAATACTCTTCAGCAGCGCTTTGAGCATGTTGTTTTTGCATTGTCAAAAAGGCTGGTTGATAGATGACTTTGACTGTTGTTTTCAATGTTGGATTTGTAGAGCATTGATTCAGAAGTGTGAAAAGGCAGAGGTGTCCCTTTATTGAAAAAGAAGGCACACCCTTGGAATGTTATTGACCAAACAGAATCAAGTATTTAACAATGCCGTGGTATAAGCCTTGATCATTTATTAACTTAAGAACAAATCCTCAGTACTCGTACCTTCTTTTTCTTTTTCTTCTGTGTTCTCCGGCTAGCTGAGCTCTGGAGCAAAGTCTAAAGGAACAGTACATTTTTCAGTATGTAAACTGGATATGCTTCATGATGGGGACACCAGAGTATATTTGTTCATATGTGGAACAAAGAGGTGTTCCAATCCTCACCCTCAGCTTTGCATCCTGTACCTCGTACTCCGACTTATAGAGTTCAGCCTCAAAGGGTCCGCTGGTGATTCTATGGGGCCCGTTGGCCATTAACATCACTGTGAACTTAAACTGGGCCACAAACTCCCCTGACAGACAAAAGCAGAGAATGTAGACTACATGTAATAGATGTTAAACACTTATGCCCTGTAGTACATTACCTTAAAGTAAGCAAGCTCACCCTCTTTCTCATTTAACACACTAAAAGGCTGAAGCAGCTCGTGTTTGGCACACTCGACCACTCCAAGACGCGCTCTGGCCTCATCTTCAAGAGCCCTGAGACAGCGAAGAGCAGAGAGAAAATCCTGCTGCCGTCATCGTCGCTTAGGGAATTGTATTGTATTGTATTGTAAAAACTGTGTATTATTGTTAAATACCTCAAAGTGAATGGCATGGCATCAAAGCGTCGCTCAACCTCACTGAAAAACATGCGTGAAGTCTTCATCTTCAAACCATACTGCTTATTAGGATCCCTCTTGTATATAGTGGTCCTCTGACCGCCGTCCTTAGCCTGAGCAGACATGCATGAAGAAAGTTCAGACTTGAGGGTTATTCATTGTAAGGGGATTATTCACTGTAAAATAAGACACTAAACACAATAAACAGGAGACATTACTGACCTTCCCTTCACCAGTGCTAATTAGCACATCCACGGCGTAGACTTCGTGTACCTCAAACTCCGCCTTCTCATGGTCCTTCCTGGCAACCAATTTCAAGAGCAGCAAATCAAAATGGCATGACAAATTTTAATGGGGGAAGTGAAATGGTCACAGGATTGGATCGATACCTTTGCTGGTCTGAGGGGTTTTGAATAATGGTCTTCTCTCCATCTATGACATGCTGCTTTAGCTGGTGAGACAGCATACCTAAAGAAATACAACATGATACAGAAATATGAATAACAATGAAAAATATATACTGTATACACACACATTACTCCTAAAAGATCATTACAGTCATTACAGACAGATATAGTATGTTACCACTTGTAAAAGTTTAACAAATGTAAGAAGTCTGAAGTCTTTTAAAAAAAGATAAGATAACAGCATGAGCTCACCCTCAATGGGTGAGCATTTGAAGGATTGTGCAATCTTGTTCCATGCTTCTGTCACTTGGGTGTTCTGAGAGGAAAGAAGAAGACAGTATTTTATTCATATGAAATGTTGTTTTGATATATTAAGAATCTTGCCTCTGTCGAACCATTTCCCACACATCTGTTTTCTTTTTCAGAAACGATGCTATGAAAAAAAAATCTTTCTATAAAATGTCATCATTGTTATAACTTCATCGCATCATGCAGTACGTCTTAATATTTCAGATATGAAATAAAAGATACTAATATAAGCTGATGGGGTTCCTGTGAAAATGAGGAGAGGAGGTCCCCACCTGACTCCCAGGTTTAACAAGGCGGAGGGCGGCTTCTGCACAGAGATGAGCGGCTTTGACTACGTCAGCTTTCCGTCCCGTGATCGGCTTCTCCTGCACAAAATGTGAGCGCAACTAAATGAGAACTCGAGTTCTACCAGAGAGATGCATGATATGATTCAGATGGTGCAAGGAAATCAAAAGATTGTTAGGCCCCACCTTACTCGCTCCCACAACAAAGCTGTGCGCTACATTAGCAATGAAGCCATCGACGTGAACCCCAAGATCTCTGTGGGGGGGAAAAAAACCAACATGATATAAAGAAGTGATGAGAAGAACGCATGGCAAAAAAAACCCTAAAAAACGGAATCTAGAAATTGCCAATGGGCTAAATTCAAAATACACACATTTTACATTTAACACGTAATTAGAGGTCACATTATGCAAACATCATTCAGAATGAATAATAATTCCCCATTCAGATAGGAAACAGTGTATCAAGCTCATCAGTTGGTTGGTACAGCATACTTCTCAAACTATAGCCTGCAGTGGTCATGATCATAAATTGGGCTGGCAAGGGAGTTGCGACAACAGCACCCATGCTTTATGCTTTGGTCCAGGCAGCGGCACTCGAGTCATAGAAAACAATGCAGTTCAGAGCACAGATAATTACATAACTTAAATTATATTGTGTTAGCATTGTTGGGGGCCCTGGGATTTAAGAATGTCATTGCCAACGACTGCTCCTGTAATTGTTGTGCATTTGACAATAAATATCTTGAGTCACAGCATGGTGTACAGAGCTTCCTATCTGATTAGGTTTATTGTGAATTACACACCAATACACACACAGCAGCAGCAGGGTTAAGGCAACTAGCCAATGGAAATAAAATGAATACAAATCACACTCACACCTACCATGTACAATGACACACATATCTCAGACATCATAATTAATGACTATGATATGCCGGACACCAAAGATTTACACACATGACAAAATACAAAGAGGGGAAGTCTCAAGGACAATGACAAGTAGCAAAACAACAAATAAAGGTCAGTGTAGGACAGCATCAATTAAAAACACAAGACAGACAGAAAAACGACACTTTGCAAGCAGTCAACGGCGATGACCACTCCCCACATATTAAACAACCACAACAACAACAACAACAACAACAACAAAGGCAAGACGACACAATCGCAAACTGAAGACACAAAGAGGCGAGGGTAACATTACTGTACATCGGAGTGCCTACATTTTGACCAGATCGCCATCTTTAAGTGTGTAGTCAGGGTCACTCTTCAGAGGAGAGAAGTGGCAAACACAGTTATTGACTGAGACGCTGGTGGGAAAGGCAATGCCTGGAAGAGGGGGGAAAAACAACCACCAGATCTTCATTTAATAGTGACCTTCACTGGTTGTGTGTAAGGTATGCCACCTGGATCCAGTCAAATGTATGGTGCTAAGCCCAGCAACGCCACACCTGTCACCCATCAGTGATTCAAGTAATTTTGTGGTTCCAGTTCTTCATCATTAATGATTACGAGTAGGCTTTTTCTAGACATTGTCACGTCTTCTGAAAGGACATCTTTCCAATATTAACAAAATCACACGGAATTTACAAGGGTAACATTGCTGTACATCGGAGTGCAGACATAGTATTATTTACCTTTCTTCATGCCCTTCTCTTATTATTTACCTTTCTTCATGTCCTTCTCCTTCTTAAAGACCTTCCCAGTTTCAGCGACCATATAGCCATCTCCCTTCTCACAGAGGCCGAGTACAGACACTCCTGCCTGAGCCGCTGCCACCACAACACGAAGAGCCTCTGTGTGACAAATCAAAAGGATGAGTGGAGTACCCAGAGGGAAGCATTTGGAAAAACAACAACATTTAGGACAGATTTTTATTTAGGACAGATATGTTTGCGTTCAATTACGACATCATTATTATTATTATTATTATTATTATTATTATTATTATTATTATTATTATTATTATTATCATCATTCCAATTATTATTATTACACAATTCCTCAGAGCGAGATATCTGCCAATGTTGATACCACGAACTGCAGTAACCTTGGGTAGGTCTAGGAAGCTCGTCAACAGCTAGAGTCAATTAACTGGCACTCTTGCACGAAATCGATATCAAGTGGAATGGATCGCTGCATAGCAATGGCCCGGTCTGCCAGAGCGTCTGCAACAATACCATTGACGTCTATAGACGCGTCTAGGGGGGGGGATGCCAAATTTTCCCAATTGCGTTCTGCAAAAGTTTTTGGAGTTGCACGTCAAAGCACATGGCGACTACTCCTGTGCATTGGAATTAACGTTAGCTAGGATTGGCTTTCACGACAGGCCGACAAGAACAGACCACCTCATCCTCAGTCACCCCGCCAAGCCTCCCCCAATTGAACTTACGATTGGCGATGTCTCCTCCCATTTTATACTTGGTGACAACCAAGTCGTCGGCAACGGTCTGTTCCTGCTCCTCGTCGGACATCCTCACATGTATTTCATCCAAAACTCCCCCACCGGTACGAGCCCTACAAACACCTCTCTTCACAAGCTGCAGAGCTCCGCCGCTGCTCGGAATCTCCTCCCACCTGGCGACTGAGAAAGTTACGTCACGTTTCTGCAACCCGCCAAAATGACCGTGGCGCGTGATCGTGGACGTATGCGCGTGATGGGCGAGGTGTGTGGAGGAGAACACAGGCTCGTATTGTATTATAAAATGATAACATATATAATTCATATTTCTAATCTGTCCACCGAGTAGAGAATCGTTTAGCGGTGTGAACGTTTAAACAATGGGTTGTGGTGTAGCTCTCTAAACTCTCCATGTCTTTCGTGTTGTGGGCAAGAGACAATGTAACAAGACAGTTTAAAAAGTGTAAGTAAAAAAGGTTTTATTTCAAGATATGTAATATTCAATGTTTATTAAGTGTGTAAACAAAACATATTCATAGACCAATATCATAATTGAGAGAAGTTTGAAAACATGGAAATTAAAAGTCCCCCAAAATATTCTGCTATAAACATTTCATTCATTTGTTCATATCATTAAGTAAACACAGAAGCTTGTGAAGCTTAAAGCTGGTAATCTGGCCATTTTTCTTATTATTGGTTCATTCAGTGCCATTTTAGCTCAAAATACTCAAAAGCTCATGTCTGTAAACATCCAATCATGTAACAGAAAATACCAAAAGGTCACAAAATACAAAAGGTGTCATAGGCTACAGGATTATGATGGCTTCTGATTGTGTCCCACTTCGAGGTCCTTCATGCAATCATTTACAGGAAGACAATGGCTCCCTGTGCACCACTTTTCTTCCATGCGTGGTGGTAAACAATGTTCTGACTATGTACGCACAGCATTCGACTTTAGAAACATCCTGCTATGCCAATAATCAGGATTGTCAAAAGATCTGTCAAGCCCACCGGGTTCTCCGATGGCAACTCCCGCGCGTACTTTAACATAAGGGTCAATGCCCGATGCCCGGTGTCCCTCTGTGCCCTTTACTGCACCCTCCTCTTCCCCATGCAGATTCTGGTACACGGCTAGTTCCTCAGCTCCAAGGGCAGCGGGCGAGTTCATTTCTTCATACTCATAAGCATAATTTTCACCCCTTCTTGGTCTCTTCCCCTCTTTCCTATCTTGAAGTGCTTGTCGAAGCTTTGGTTGTCTGTTTGTGTAGTGGTAGTTATCGTCCTGCTGATAGTACTCATCCTCCTCCACCTCATCCAAGACCTCTCGCGCAATGTTCGGGTGCTCTTGGACCATTGTTCTTGGAGGAACGTCATGTGTTTGAGGAGAGTTGTTTTCTTCCGTTTCACTTCCCCTGATGTCCATGTACTCGTATTCAAGAGAGGCCTGGTCTTCTGAAGAGGAGCTGTGGAGGGTGTCTTTGTCTTCATTTGAAGTGTGACCTCCCATGTCCTTCATCTGAAAACAAGAACTGTTGTCCTTTAACTGGCCATGATGCTTTGCTTGTAGAGATGCTGCCTGTTTGTTCATGTACTCGTATTCTTCATCGTCTGGGTCACTCGGGGGTGCTGGCGGGTGAATGATGCACATCCTGTCTTTAAACGGAGTGACGTGGGCCACGAAGAGTACGGTGTCTGGAAAATGAAATTTGGATAGTATAAGTATACGAGATATGGGGGCAAACCTACTTGTGAGTCTGTTTAGATCTCATTTACAGCATACGTCATCGATTGATTAAGGAAGAATTGCATCTTGTGTTAATGATGTACTCCTCTGTGTACTATCAATTATTCATCTTTACATTTTTAATCTCAATGTGTTTCAGCCTGGATAAGTAAAGGATTAATAAAAAAATCTATCTATTCACTCACACTCTGAGTCACAAGATTCTGATTTATTGACATTGTAGCAATTAAATGACCAATATTGATCTCCTTCATGGTGTTACCTCTCTTTGGGCTTTCTCCAGGAAGCACATATCCATTCTGGTCTTCCTCGTTCTCTATGTCAGGAGATGGAGTTTCTGGTGGGCCACCAGACATGCTGTCTCTCTGTGATAGGTACGCACTGTCCTCACGCTGGCGTTTTCTTCTTAGGCTTCCTGTCAGTGGGAAGTCGTCGTTCATCTCTAGTTCTGTAGCGGTACCCCGACCCTCTGAACTCTCCGACATGGTCCTTGCAGAGTTCAGCCTGGAGCGAGACTGCCATATTCCCTGCAAAGAAAACAGAACAAAGCACTTATTTCGCGAAAACGTCTTCATAAATGATAGAGAGATTGTAATTTCTTTCTTTGCAAAACATGGACAAAGACTGTAGATATTAATACTGAATGTAATATCTAAAATGTCTCACATTCATATTAGCCAACAGAACTAACCTGTCCTGGAGTGTCAACCCTTGGGGTCATGGGCAGGTATCCAGCCATACTTGATGGTGTCTGGACAACCTTTAGAAGAAAGGAAGGAAAGGGCATGTATATATATATATATATAACATATATAACATATAACAGGCCTTAAACAACTTTTACAATGCACGGGCAACCCCATGAACTCTTCTCGAGGCAGTTGAAATACTTACTCTCAAGTTGTCCATCCTGGAGAGACGAGAAAGGCTTCTAGACATATAGAGAGGGTGAGTGGCCATGCCGTCCTCCAGACCCTTGGCCTCCTGGTCCTCCAGCTCACCATTCAGTTCCTCCAGGTCTGCAGTCCGCTGGAGGTGTTCATCTGGGGCCGAGTCTTGTGCGTTACAGTCCCCCTGTGCCAAAATCACAGAAGTAGAAGAATGTAGATTTACACAATTAAGTATATATTGGAGTAGTTATGCAATGCTTCATTAAGGTGATTAAACTTGTCTTACTTTGATCACAAGATACCGGGGTGGGTCTCTGGCCATTCTCGTAAACTCATTGGCCAGCTCTTTGAAGGTTGGACGGACGTTTTCATCAACCATCCAACCTGTCAATAAAAAAAGTCCTAAGATGAAATACTTGTTGAGAAGTATTGTTCTTATAAATAATCTCTAAAGGTGTATTATAAACAGCTTCATGGCAACAGATGAGAAGGTGTGGGAAGGGACTTACACTTGACCATGACCATGTAGACATCAATAGTACAGATTTGAGGCTGGGACAGGCGCTCCCCTTTCTCCAGCAGATCAGGCACCTCTTGTGGGCGCATCACTGCGTAAGGCTCTGCCCCGTAAGACATCATCTCCCATATTGTCACACCTGAATGCAATTGACAAATACAGTATTCATATTATTCTCATATTATTCTAACACCAGCAACTATTCGATTTCAGTTATTTGATTACAATCCCCAATGCAGTCCAACCAACATATCTGCAATTATATACTGTCAATACTTGAGATTATAAATAGTGTTATTATGGTAAAAAAAAAACGAAACTCACCGTAGCTCCAGACATCACTCTGATGGGTGTATCTGCGGAATAAGATGCTCTCCAAGGCCATCCACTTGATTGGTGTCTGTAAAAACATACATTATGGTTTGGTTGCATCCATGGTGGTGATTCAAATGTTAGCATTCATGGTCATTGATTATCAAGATGTTTTTCAGGAAATTTGCAAGTGCAAGGTTGCATTTAACTGCATTGCACAGCGACAAATGGGTTAAGGTAATAACCCACTGCAGTCCTGTTTTGATAAGCCTTGATCCTTTTACTGTAGGACAAGTGCCATCTTGGTCTAGCAATAAACTCCTTTATGGGTGGACTACAAACCTTGACTTCATTAAAGAAGTATTTCTTCTCATCTGGGTGAAGCAGGTCTGCAATGCCGTAGTCTGAGATCTGGACCATATAGTCATTCTTCAGGAGCACATTTCTTGCAGCCAGATTCCGATGGACCATCCTATGCTCCTCCAAGTAGTACATGCCCTGAAAGACATACGTTTAAAAAAAAACCGTCTTTGTTACCTGGAATAGTGCAAACATGCCAATATACAAAAATAAATGTTCTGACAAGAAGAAATGTTCACCTTTGCAATCTGCACACACCAGTTGAGCAACCTCTGAGGGCTAAGGTTGTTCTTGCGGTGCCTAATGTGCTCCAACAAAGAGCCCTGGCTGCTGAGCTGGGTGACTAGTTGGAAACTGGCACCCGGACAGATTCCCAAGATTCTGACAACGTTGATATGGTCCAAACTTCCCATAGCCATCATATGCTGCAGCAAGTAAATTCAAAACATTATGATTCATCAGAAAATAAATGTATGTTGTTTGTAAAAATGGGGTTTGGATTTGAGTTGCCTTACATCTGTAGTCTCATAGAATGTATGGCGCCCTGTGCGGTCATGAATAGTCTTTATCGCAACTGGAAGTTTCACTGTGTCCCCTTCAGGAATCCAAATGCCCTGAATTAAGTGGAATAATACATATTATATAGTTATTGGATTCACAATTACCAAGAGTTACTATACAGGCACGTGTTGACAAAATTGATTACCTTGTGGACTGTTCCGAACACGCCGTGGCCGAGAATCTTGATCTTACGTAGATCTGTTGCCTTCAGGATGCGAGCGTGAACTTTTGCCCCTTTCTCACTGGGATCCAATGGTTCAAAACTCTGTCAGAACACAGATTACATGTAAACAAAATCATCTGAAGAATAGTACATAGTTATTAATATATTAGTAATTATTAGTTATTTATAATAGTTAAATCTGCTTCTAACTGACCTCTCCACTCTCCATGTATCTCCTCATGGCTCGCTTGCGACGAATGGCGAGACCGCGGCGATAAAGAACAGTCAGAACAAAGATGGAGAATCCAACAAATAGGAATGCGATGACTCCCAGCACGATGCCTGTGGTAGTTTGGCTGGACCAAGATTTTAAAAACAAATGGCATAATGAGCACTTGATTGATGAATATAGATTTTTCTTTTTTTTGCATATCAAACCAAACATTTCACTAGAAACTAGAAGTGCCTAACTTACCCAGAAATTGATCTAGCAGACTCCAAACAGTCCCTGATTTTTGGACCGGAGCACCTTTACACAGAATACAGGAAGAATGGAAAGTTAGGGAAAACACACCATGCCATGTCATGGGCTTTGCAGTAACAGGTGGGGGTTGTACTGGAAGAGACAAAATTCTACCACAAAGCCATAGGGGAATTCCATACAATACAATAATACAATACATAAGAATTAGAGGCCTTTACTGGGTTACACTGTTATACTCATTCCTCTTTGACTTTCACTCATGTACAAAGTGGCCTACATGCTGGATGTGAGTTCCCATGCTTACCCCTGGGTACAGTTGACGTGGCAGGGCTCACAGCTGTGTTGTCTGTTGGGGTATTTGAAGATGACGCCCTCCCCTCCCATCAGCCCCTTGGGACACGCGGACACACAGTGTGGACCGTCCTTATATCTGGCACACGCCACACACTCGTCCGCCCCCTGGTAAATAGCAGGCACAGTTAAGCAGGCAGAAACACATTTGATAGATTATAGAAGATTGTGTTTATTATACAAGTGTGTGTGTGTGTGTGTGTGTGTGTGTCTCTCTCTCTTGCTCCCTCTCTCTCTCTCTCTCTCTCTCTCTCTCTCTCTCTCTATATATATATATATCTCATGAAACACCACTAGGTGGTAGTACCACAACAGCTTGATATTATGCCTGACCTTGAGGAACCTCAGCATAGCATTTGAAAGCGTCTAACTATATTATATAGTGTTTGATGCTGTAATGCCAGTATTGTTTAGGGCTGAATGCTTTAAAAACCTACAGGACCAGTGCAGGTTGGCTTCCCCTCCTGGACCTCACACTCGGAGTGGCAGGGCGTGCATTCTCCTTTAGCGTTGGCAAACTCGCGGCTTGCACTGCATAAAGTAATGCAGAAGACAGCTGTTAAACATGCTGCAGATAATACAAGGTCTCCGCCCGAGCAGGGTAGACATTCTCCAAATATGAGATTGCGGTTTAGAATTGTTATGTTGTGAAGATACTGACCCAGTGAGGAACATGCACTGTGGGACACAGGTGCCTCCTTTGCTGTAGTTCTTACAGGAAAGACACTGGTTTGGCCCTGGACCCCAACATCCATCAGAGGAGCACAAGGGGTCGCAGACATGTCCAGCATTACCTACACACACATAAATGTCATGCAAGTGTTACAAACAGGAATTGTATCCGCGCCGAACATTATGTCTTAATGAAGTGACACAGTGATCCGTGTCAGCAAAGGTTTAGCACAGCAAACGGAAAGCGCCGAGCGTCAGGCCGACGCAAACGGTGAACCGCGTCCTCCTCTCACCACACTGGGCTCTGTTGTCTTTGATATCGACGACCTTCATGCGCCGCTGTAGGCGGGAGCTTCCGCTGAACAGACGCGTCCAGTTGACGTGGTCGAGGTAGCAAAGCTTTGGGTTCTTTGTGATGTAAACGCCGCCGTCGTTGATCCTCCGCAGTGAATGCAGCCCCAGAGACGTCAGTGACGGAATCCTCATCACCAGCAGAGCGTAACCCCTGATGGACAAAGTAGAGGTCAAACTCAGAGGTCAGAGCTGTGTTAGTTCTGCTCTGCGTTTGTGGTGCGGGAGACTCGTCTGATGTGTAAAGGCACAATAAGATGCAATAGGGCGGAAGGCTGGGAAGCGGAAATATATGACTGTACCTTTTAGAGTTTGATCCTCTACATGGGGGGTAAAAGAGGAGAGGGTATACAACGGGATGAGTGACAGGGGGAAGGGTGAGAGAGGGATATGAGACACAAGTGAAAATATTAGATTCATGCTGTGGTGGTCTAGTCAGCAGGACAGTTACATGCAAAAAAAAACACATAAACACGTAGAAGATAGATTAAATTAGATTAACATAAATTAGATTAAACAAATACAAATATATACAACAAATATATTTACTTGTAAAGTGTCCTGCCCTCAATTGTTTGAAGGTTGGAAAAGACGGAAAGATCCGACATGTTTGCAGGCCATGACTGGATATTAAGGATGTCTGTGAACAGAGGCATTGTTTTAAATGTGATGATGAAAGTACACTATACTTTTGTGACAGACATTATAACAAGACAACTGTTAAAAGTCGCACAAAAAAAAAGGAATAACACACACCTGTGATCTCTCGGACGGTGCTAAAGATTTTCAGTTTCTCAGGGTCAATGGCAGGAATATTCTTGTAATCATCCCTTTACACGGAAGGAAAAATGTTATTATGATGACTATTATTATGACTTCCTTCAAGACAGATGAATGCATGACGTATCATAGTGGCTCCATGGGCAGTGTTGTGCATACCCTTTGATCCCAGTCACCAGGAAGTGGAGGCTGCCCTGGATCTTGGTGCAGTTCTTAAAGCTGTCGATATTCAGCGCGTCGACGGTCTGCCGGTCTGCCAGACCCGAGCCGGTTCCGATGCACACTGAGAGGACACCGAACAGAGCAAGTGGTTACAAAAAAAGAAACGGCTCAGAAGGAGAAGGTTCGTGTCGGACTCGGAGGACAATTGGATTACAGCTCATGGTTTTAAAACGCGGGTCAATGCACCACCTTTTGGACAGGGGCCTCCACAGGGCTCACATCTCTTCACTCCCTTTTTCTCCACTTCCATCTTGTCAGAAGGACAGCTGCTTACACAAGAGCTCTCATCCACCACAAAGTTTTCTGTGCGCAGGGGTGACAACAAAGCAACAATGTTTTCTTCGAACGCATTTGATACATGTATCACTTCGACCGTAACCCCTGATTGGATGGCACCGGCGCATGGCCGTGGTGCATTTGCACGGGGCGCTATATGTTAAGTTACGTCGCAACACTCACGGGGGCACTGGACCACACAGATGGAGCCGTATTGGTACTTGGCACTTGGGTTGGGCTCCAGTTTAAAGGTGTGCTTGTTGTAGATCAAGGTCTGGGGACATTGAGGCACACAGGAGTCCGAGTTGTTGAAGTTCCGGCAGGCCTGGCAACGTCAAAACAACCACCGTTAATACAGCATACTCTCGGTCGCACTCACTGTGGTTGACCATGGTAACGACACCTTGTTTATTTATATGTGAAACTGAAACTGAAGGAAAGTATGTTGATTGTTTGTCTTAGAGAGAAAGCCATGGTGCAGATAAGTGAAGTACATTTGTTATTTGTATAGCCCTTAAAGGGGAACTTTTCAACCTTATCTCTATCTATCCACATTAGGATAGTGTGGAAAACGCCTGCAGTTGTTGCCAATGCTCTCTGTGCGGATGCAAAATCTTAAGATAAGGTACGATTCGTGCCGGATCTTAAGGTAAGAGTCGTGTTTCGGACAAAAGTAGCAGGGAGACCTGGGTGCAGGCAACATGGAGGAAAGGTAAACATTGTTAATTTGCAAATACTACCCACATTGAAATGATACAAAGCCAAAAGTGGCAAGGTTCCCCTTTAACCACACTTACAGTCTCAAAGGAGGTACTGAGGTACTAATGCCAATCACGGTGCAGTTTTTAATTCTTGGTTTGCGAATCTGTTCAATCTTTGTTTACATGCTCCCCATATGTTGTTTTACATATTTTGTGTATTTGCTGCATACTTACAAAACAGTCTGTATCCAGTGGTCCAGTGCAACCCCCTGCACATTCTATGTGGCAACATTCACTGGGGCTTTTTCCAAAGCATCGACCATTGCACTGGGGTGCGCACACAGTCTTTGTGACTGTGGGAGATCCAGAGAGGGGGTTAGCTTGCACAGTAACACAGCACAGAGAGCAGTTGGCAAAAAACAAACAAACAAACAAACAATACATTTCGTGACTTACAGATCTGACACGTGTCATTCCCAGGACCCCAACACGGAACATCACTGCACACTTTATGACATTGCTCTGAAACGACAGGCAACAGTTCAACTCTATCACCATCATTGACTGCAAAGTGCCCAACAAGTAACCTAAACCCAAACCCTATTCTACTGCTGTCCACTGTCACCTCATCACTAGCATCTGAAAGACTCACTCTGTGGCCCGTTTTCATTGATGACGATCTCAGATGTGCCGTCCTTCACGATGTCCAGCCAGTTGATCTGAGGGGCAAAACTCAGGAACTTATTCTGGATGATTTCAACACCTCCCTCCAAGATCTCTGTAGAATGACACAGGACGAAAAAACAACACATGCACGTGCAAGCACACGCGCACGCGCACACACACACACACACACACACACAGGTATGTTAATGTCAAATACAATTTGCAAAACAAGCCCCAACCGGCCACTGATTCAGTCTGCCGTTCAGCGGTCACATGTGTTTATTAAATGTGTGCCGTATGACACACTGAAGCTCATGTTACAGTGGCAGTTGAGAACATAGACATTCCAGGGACTTCCCGCCACTACCTCCAACAGGTACTCAGAGGGTGCGGCGACACAACGTGGGTGTGAGAGCACCAACAGTAACCAACTGTATTGTTGAAGCTTTGCTTGCCCACCACTGCTTCCTTCCCATTTGTGGCACATGCTCAAAAAACGAACTAGGGGGAGGGGTTACTTAGAATGGCTGATGAACTGAGTGAACTTTCATTGACCCAACTGAGCAGACGAAGACGACATACTACTTCATACGTCTTCTCTTTGAAGACATTTGTGACTTTGTGTGAGCACTCGGCCCTCAATTTACCTGTGAGGTGCGTGAGGCCCAGCTCCTGCAGTCCATGTTGGCCGTCCTTCTGGTAGTTGACGAGCACTGCCAATGCAAAGCGGTCCTCGTACAGAGTGGTGCCTCTGATGACGCGCAGGTTATCCAGTGGCAGGCGGCTGAACTGGTTCACGGCGATCAGGATGTAGCCTGTCACCTCTCTGATGGACTACAGGGGGCAGCAGAGAGAGAGAAAGACAATGAGGAACGAGAAAGAGAATTGAACAGTGATGAAGAACTATATAATAATGTAATAGGCCTATAAGGTATGATAATACAACATAATATGATAACAAGTAACTACAGAGAT
>OMNR01007287.1:5112-17781 GCA_900303205.1 Mora moro
TAGGTTCCAGCGTAATGGGCTTGAACTAGAATGGAAGTGAGGGAAGGTAGAGAAAAGAAAACACACGCATGCATGCACGCACACACACACACACACACACACACACACACACATGCGCACGCACACACACACACACACACACACACACACACACCATCCATAGTGAAGCAGAAACAATAATTATTAATAGCAATATACAGTATGGCTGGGTATTTGAACTGTGGTCAGCACAGACACATGACACATGAATCCTTAAAGGATGTTAGCTCGAACAAAGTAACATATGCATATGATTATGCTCTTAATAAATAAATGCAATATTTTGCTAATATTTGATCACAGCTATTATATAAAGCGCAGATTACAAAGCTTCTGAAACCAAACTCCAAAACGTGTTCATTTGGTTAATAATGTAATAATAGGCCACTGTAATATGGATAGTACTGCTTTACATCTCAGGCTACCTGGCTCTCTTCCTTTCACACCTCTTTTCACTCATTGGGCATTCAGAGGAGGTGCTTGGGTAGGTCTCTCATGTTTATGGATTATCCTGTTTGCTATATTCCTTGCCTGCTGGCTCCTGCAGAGGAACTGGAAGCTGGGAGGACCGGGGTAACAGCTTTCTTTCTCCCTAGACCCATGGACATTTACGCATGGCGTGCGTCAGATTTTTGCTACTGTATACGCTCTTTAGAAGTTTAGGCTACATTGCACGTTCGTTCAGTGGACTGTCCCGTGGATGATGAGTAAACTGGCAATCTGTGGAACTGCCGCAACCTCACATTACCTTGTTGAAATGGGCGTGCATACGGAGAGAGAAGGGGCATATGGAAATCATCTGTAGTCAGGTGCTGTTCGACGCACCACTGAGCTAAATGTTTAATTCCTGCAATCTCGTTTTTGCAGTTCAGTCAAAAGTATGCGTGGACGTATTTTTCTCGGCTGCGTGAAGTGTTTCCGCAAGTCAACAATTTCATGGAGTTAACGAAATTCAATTTGTTTCCAAATACATGGGACGTGAACCACTCCGTGACCAACTTTATACACGTTTAACAGTGGACCTGTCTGCCTTTGCGCACTGTGAGTTCAAGCGCTTCCCCTCCATCCATCGCCCACGGGGGTTGGATGTTTTTTTTCCTTTTCACAAATCACTTATTTTTATTATTTTTTTAAAACAACCCGCGGCACCCAGGGATGGATTCCACCTGCGGGAAAGTAGCGGCGGCAGCAGCATCCCTCGGCGGAGGAGCCGCTGGAAGTGCGAAAGCGCCGAAACATCTGTGGCGGCAGCAGAACCAGGGGACGCTCTCTCCGCTCCACCACACGCTCGTAGTGCGAAAGAGCAGCCGCGTGAGACAAAGGGGCTTCTCGGACACGGAGAAATACCTCAGCTCGATCAACATGGACCGGACTTACGCCGTGGACACGGGCCACCGGCCCGGCTTGAAGAAATCTCGGATGTCGTGGCCGTCGTCGTTTCAAGGTCTTCGACGGTAAAGAGATGTGTTTTTTTTTTCTTCTCCTTCTTCTTTCTTCCCAGTCTTTCAATCCCATCTCCTCGTTAAAGATGGGCGTGTTGGGGAGGATTAAGGGACAGAGCAAGGGGACAGGGAGGGGGGGTGTTAAAGTAAACCAAGTAGAATCTTAGATTTAGTCGTAAACTTTGTAGAGCTCAAGCTGTGTGTTAGTTATTGCCGTAAGCGATTGTTTTAGGCGTACGTCACTTTGTTGTACTGATCTGTGAGGGCTGTGTGTAATTCAGCGACAGAGCATGAAGTCGGGAGTAAAGGGGTGATTGTGTTTTTTTATAAGTCAGTGCTATGCATTGCTTTATGATATGTATTTTAGTGCGTCATTGAATGCACGGTTTATTTAAAATGACTCCATCGAGATTAAACAAGGGGTTTGCTCATCCTTCAGCAGGGAACTGACAAGAAGGGAGGCGTTAACAAAACGAGTAGGCTACTGATATTCACCTATCATATAGCCGAAACAGGTAAAGTCTGTGAAACCGACTGTCATTGGGGTTGGGAGGTGGTCTCAGTGAGATCAGCATAGTATTAAAGTTGTACCAGTTATAAGACCCAGTATCCGTAACGTCTAGTTCAAAACGCTGTATTAAAGAGCGGTGACATTAATCCCCCGTGTCTACGTCTCAATGACGAATAGGCGGACTCCGAGCATCCAAAAAGGAAACGCAGTCATTACTTTTCATGAAGTCTGCAAAGGGTTTGTATGGAAAAACAAATGAGACAAAGAGTCGTTTGTAACCGCGTATTTTTGAAGCCGTCTTCTTGCACATGGATAGCATACGCCCTAAAGCAGTCATAGTTAAGACAGCCAACACCGCCCGTACACATGGGAAATGTTGATAGCTATTCAGCAAAAACAAAACGACATCCGAGAAGGTCACTGACGTCTCTCTGTCTGTTAACTAGACGTTGCAGCTGTAACGCCAAGCTTGCGCCCCTTTACTGGTGGCCCCTACTTCCCCACTTTAAATCTCTGGATCCTAGGATTAAGAAAAGCAAATCCTGGTCAACTGACAGAACCCTTCTCTCTGTGACAGAATAATGAGATTGGCAGGATGTCCACACCGTTTAAGAGGCTCAGCAGCGGTGAGTGTAGTAGACCTACTCCTGGGATTAGACTGAGGTAGCCAGAGCAGCTGAGATGCACCGGAGTTGACAAGGTGGTAAAACCCACAACCCCTTTTCATTATTCTATCTCTCACCGTGAACATATAGGATACACGTCACAGAGGTGACTGGATTTTGCATTGACATTTTTCAGTGCACACCTCATGTAAAGAAAATGATTTGTGGTAGTTTGGGATTGAAAGAGCTTGCTTCTATTGGGGATTTACATCAGTAACCTCCCAGCCGTTTGTACTTTCAACCTTTGCTCTAGAGGCTAATTAAAAGGCACCCGAGAACAAGGCACAATAGATGATCAAGGGCACTAAGGCAGTTAATCCATGAATGTCTACCTGACCAGACAGATCATGTTCCACCTGATGCTGGTGCTAATTACACAAACCAATACCACTGAAGACTACTCCAGACTTTTTGGACACTGCAGTGTATTAATTAGCATTTTAGGTATATAGGCCCATCGACATAAAACCACCAAAGCCTTCCCTTTCAGTTATTTATAAAGGTGAAATGTAGCAATCAATGTTTTATTCTATGAAAGGAATATGCCACCAAGAGGAACAAGAAAAAAAAGGGGGGGGGGAAAAGTAATTTCTGTACTGGCAAAAAATAATAGCATTCACAATAGCTCACTTCTCTTTGTATTACGTGGAGAGACAGCCACCCATGCCTTTGTGCTTTTGTTTTCTGTATTTGATGCTCTGTCTCATAGAGCTTCCTGTGCGAGTGTGTGTTTGCTTCGTTAGATGGTGCGGCACATAGCCCTACAGCCCCAAGGTAAAACACATCATCCCAATGTGTCATAGCCTGAGCCGGGCCCGGTCCCTGCCCGTGGCTCCCTGGGAGACCTCAGCCTCGGTCTGGAGCATTCCGCAAAGATGAGATGGCATTTTTCCCATTCCTCCCCTCCTGCGTGCTTCTCGTCGTACGGATGCTACCGGGAATGCCTTTGCAAATGGAGTTGGTGATCAGGATATCTCCCACTTCCTGTCTGGATTCTCATTAGGGCTGTGCAAAAAAAACCTGATACAGTTGAGTATTGCGATATTTTTTTTCCACGATACTGTATCGGTTTTTCCAGCCCCTCGTAACGAGACTAGTTGTGTTCCGGGCACCCAATTGCAATTTTAAGCTTTATAGCTCGCTCTGTCAGTCGGTCTGCGCGTAGGTGATCGTACTCGCAGCTATTGACAATTCGCGCTTGTTCAGAAGCAAGCATGGCGGAAAATATTAGAGCAGCGCCTTCATCTTTCAAAGCCGACGTTTTGGTGCACTTTGGTTTTAAAAACAAAAATAGCAACGCAACCTCATCCGAAACCTGTGGACCCATGACAAACAACACTGGATAGTACTATTCCAGGCTTCCATCTACCTCAGCTCGTGCACAGAAGACTATGGTGGTGCTTTTTATTTGTTAAGATTTGCGCCCGTATAGCGTAGTTGAAAACCCCGGCTTCAGGCATATGGTGAACACTATGGCACCGCACTGTGTGATCCCAACTCGCCGACACATGACAGATCTAGCTGTGCCCAGGATTTACGAAGAGGTGAAGAAAACTGTTAAAACATCTCTTAGCTCTGCAGACAGTTGCCCTGACGTGCGACGGATGGACATCAAGAGCCACCGAATCGTATGTTACGATTACGATTCCCACCATATCTCTGAGGAGTGGGAACTCATTTCACATGTTTCGCAGACAAGAGCAATGCACGAGAGCCATACTGGCAGTAACATCGCAGAGTTACTGAAAACCGCACTGGAGGAATGGGACATAAAAGGGAAAGTCATCGTAACAGGCAACGCGTCGAACATGACCATCACAGCACAGCTAGCCGAGATGATGCATTTTCAATGTTTCGCGCACACCCTCAATTTGGCTTCACAGCGCGTGCTGAAGCTCCCAACAGTTGCACGCTTGCTGGGAAGAGTGAGACACATAATCAGCTTTTTCAGACGCAGTGCTACAGCCAGCCATGTCCTGCATCAAAAGCAAAAGCTACTACAGTTACCCAACGCAAACTGATGACTGACGTTGTTACCAGATGGAACAGTGCTTATGACATGCTGCAGTGATTCCTGGAGCAGCAGCCAGCCACCTGTGCAGCCCTCCTCTCAGGTGAGGTGAGGAAGACTGAGAAGGAGGTCTGCAAGTCAGATATAAGAAATTGTCAACGCTATGAAGCCCATGAAGGTAGCTACACTTGTAATGTCAGAAGAGAGCACCCCAACACTATCACCCGATCACCGAGGACGAATGCCAGGACATCTATGTTAGAGTCATTGCAGAAGCTGCAAGGAGCCAGTGGCCATTTCAGGTAAGCTATGCCATTTAACATTAGACTGCTTTGTCAATACTTATCAATACAAGATTTTGAAAATTCACACATTTCACATAGAAACAACAAGATGAAATAATCAATACAAAGAATTGGAGTAAAAGTTTAAAAAGCATAAATACTCAAATTTAACAGTAATTGTTTAATAAGCATAAATACTAAAATGTAACAGTAAAAGTTTAAAAAGCATAAATGAAAACATTTAATACATAATGTTGGCCTATTGAATTGTCACTTTTGCATTTGGGCTTATTTACAGATTCACTCATTCCTAGAGAATCAAAAGCTAATTTGATGTATTGCTGTTTTTCAGCAAAAAGAGACAGGAGTGGAGACAGGAGAGATTCATGCGGATGTGGTGCCACAGGAGGAGGGAAATCAAGGTCCTGTGTAAGAGCACATCTCTGCACCCCCATCCAAGAGATCAAGGGGGTCTTGCACTCTAGCTGACCTACTTGGTCAAACATATGGTGCAGTGAGACCTGGTGCTGCAAAGAAAACCACACAGGACCAGGCAGAAGAAGAGATGACAAGCTCCCATGCCACTTGCAGGTGCAGCCAATCCACTGGATTGGTGGAAGGAGCACCAGAGCGAGTGTCCACTCTTGTCACACCTTGCGAAGAGATACCTGTGTATCCCGGGCACGAGTGTCTCCTCAGAGAGAGTCTTCTCTACCGCGGGGATATAATCACAGCACAGAGGAGTACACTTACCCCAGACCATGTTGATCAAATTCTGTTCCTGAACAAAAATCGGAGGCCTGCTATTGTATCCATGTGTTGGAGAGTCTGTTCACTTCAGACAGGCCTGAACTTTGTTTTGTTTATAAGAATACTTATTATGCACTTATATGATGTTATATGGCATCTACATTTCAGTTCAGTGTGCACTGTGCAAAACAAATACCGTTCTAATAAATTGGAATGGAAATTTTGTGACTCAATTTGTCTGCTGAGTTCAATCAATATAATGTGATGTACATATTAGACTACCCAGGTGGTACAAAGTAAGTTTTATTTTCAGCTCTATTTTTACATTTTCAGTAAATTAGTATTGCGTGTGAGTATCGCACCGTGACCCATGAATCATGATACGTGTCGTATCGTGAGGTCCTTGCCAATACCCAGCCCTAATTCTCATGGTGGCTGGAATTTCTTACTCACCACTGACCCTTTCTTTCTTTCCATTTTTTCCTTTCCCCCTCCCTGCCTCATGCAGTTTATGGTGAACATAGGTCCTTGACTTCCCCTCTACCAGCGCTGTACCCTGTGCACTCACTGTGGCTGGCGGGGCTAAGGCCACAGAATGCTTTCAAGCCAGTTTTGCTGCCACAGGCTGCCACAGTACTGGCATGAAAAACGACTCTGGCAGTACTCCAAAGCAAGTCAAAAGAAATGTGTGACGAATGCCTTTTGGATATACGGATAACAAAATAACCCAACTTTAATTATCGTACACAGGGTTTTTCCTGCATAGAGGAATTTTTGTCGCCCCCCTAAAGAGGTTTTAGCCAGCGCCAAAATGATAAGTTGAGAATTTCTCAAGAAATTTAGAATAAAAATAGCAATTGTTGCTATTACAAATGTGTTTAATAGCAATTCATCAAACAACTGATTAACATTCAGAACATACATTAACATACATTAACATTCAGAACATAAACTTAAATACGACGTGATGACTTCCAGCAGTCAACTCCCCTCTCATCCACAGCCACTATATTTCTCACATGCGGTGGCACTGGATTAGCCAACTAAACTGCATTGTTTTGACTGGGCCCGAGCGCTCCGCTGTGAAGCTAGCGCTAATGGGAGAGTGGACTTCCTGTGATTTCTCATCAAATGAAAGCTGTTTTATTTCTGGTGAAAATCTTAAAAACGCTTAATTACAACTGCAGTGTACTTTTTGCATCATTTCCTGCCTCCTGCACCCCTCGCCTGAACCAGAGTATTTCCAGTAATAATAATATTAAGAAGAAGAAGAACGAGTCTGACGCCACAATCTCGTGCTACATGTGTGAAAGGGCAACTCCAGAAGGAGTTCATATGTGAAAAATGGCTAGAGACAGCTAGCGGAGCTTTTTTGGAAGACATCCTCATTACCTGTGAGGTAAGTTTCCAATGAAATTCAGCGTATTTTCTATGTATTAATATGAGCATATGTATACATGTATACATATCTTATTCCGGATTGCCGGTGACCGTAGAGTTACAATACCGAAATCACCCCCATCTCAGACACTCGTCATCTCATCAGGTGCACATGAATGACATTCAGCTTGTTTTCCGTGAATAAATAGCATGGGTAACGTTAGGCTAGGATACCTCTCTCACCCATCCACACATAGGGTGAGCAGATGTTCAAACCCCAAAACCGGACCGCCTAATTGTACTGCATGGACCGCCCACTTGTAGCCGTCGCTTACAACTTGTACCATAGAATTACCAGTAGATTACCTGTATTTGTATTTGTTGATGGTGACGCCTATTTATCGGTTTTGCCGATATATCGGCCATTATTTGACGGGATCGGCAGTTATGCAGTTGATGTGTCCCGATTTTTAAGTATAAAAAGTAGAGCAGACTGCAAACAACACTGACTTTTGAATGCTGCTGCTTCCCGGCAGAGGACCTTAACAGAAAAGCTTAGCTGTCCTTTACTCTGCATGCACATATGGACACGTGCAGAGTGTATCACAGGCGAAACTATTACATTTGATATATGTTGGATTAAATCGGTGTTGGCTGTGTATTATCCATACAGTCTATGGTATTATCCGTTATAGCTCCTTTCCTTAGTGTGTGAGTGAGAGTATGTTGACCAGACTCATTCCAATAAACATTAATCCCAATATTTTATACTGATTCTAATATTTTATTCTGGAACTTGGGTGATATATAAAATGTTTCTTACTGGCCACCGTCAGCGCATCATCAATCCTATGTATTCGTGGTTGGGTAAAGAGAGTGATTAGCACTACAGCTAGCTAGCTAATTCTGTCATTACTATTCATATTCTATTAGTCCATATACAGTATATGCCCCATTGTTAATGTGATTTGTCGATACACAATCATTGCATTCTCCATTAAGGTGAAAACACTATTGAGGAATTAACAACGTTTTGTTAAAGGGGTTTAATTTACTCAAACATAATGCTGATCTGTCAAATAAGGTAACACAGACACAGCCTTTACTGTGTGCGGACCGATCATGCTTACTGTCATACATAGTCAACCCCCCCAAAGGCCCATTGTGAGCCATGTCTCCGTCACAGAGTGATTGGGAAGTGAAGGACTGATAACAACTCATTACTCATGGGTGTTCCTCTTTGTAGGACTCTGATTGAGTTGCCTGTTCAGACGGGAAGCAAAGGTGTATTGAGTTTATCACTCAGACAGTTCCTTTGAAAGACAAGAGTGGAAACTAAGAAATTACAGATGCAGGCAAATTGAAAAAGGCAGACCACATAAGCTTGTCACATCAATGGTAGTAGCCCGCTTCAGAGAGAAAACATTATAGTATAAAGGAAACAAACCCATAGCATATTTATTAATTATACAATAATTAAAGATGTATATTACAATCTTGTATCTGTGCACTCGGATCTATCAAGATGAAATCTTGTGCACAGTTCCGGTTTAAACAGAATAACGTATTTTTGCGAGTTCTCCACTGAGGATTTACAGTATGCGCCTCTCTTGTGGTCTCTCGGATCCACTGAAGTGGATGGCATGACCACGCACACTAATTGGGAGGAGGATACAATTCCACTCGAGAGAGAAAGTTACAATCCATTAGCAGGTTAATGGCATTTCACAACAAGCACCACTTTCACATGGACACATTGTCTCTGAGCAGTTGTGTTGGATGTACTGTACATTCACTTATAAAGATAAAGTTCTTGTGGGTAATGAGAGGCCCTATGGAAGGCTTTCTATTAGTGACAGATGAGATTGTAGCTTGGGGATCCACAGATAACACTTTTCCACTTCCATAACTTGCATGCATGCATAACCTTTATCTGCTGATACAGAGAGAGACGATGAGTCAATACCATTTACTTACAGGTGCTGTAGCCGTCAGCCATCCATCAGCTAATAGTGAATGAAATGTGGGGAATTGGTTTGGGGAGTCCGTCTTGCCTGTCGATCACAGGTGTGTGAAATGCAACACTTCTCAATGGCGAAGAAACATCAAGGAGGGAGCAGAGAAGGAGGGGACGTTTAGTTTCAAAATCTTGCTCTCTTACACTCTTCTGCTCACTCTTTACAACTGAATCTTACCTATAGCACCGTTTAACAGTCTTGATATAGACCTGTGGTTTTATTAGCATAAATATTATAATAGTGATATTATGATAATATTATGTCAGCCCATATGCAATACTAGTGTTAGTGTTGCTGCATCCCTAAATGTAGCATCATCCTCATCCTCAAAGTGTTTTGAAGGAACAGGAATTTAAATCACATCTTAGAATTATCCACTTTAACAATGGCACTTTGATAATATGAGATATTAGAAATATTATAGTTTATTTACTGAACCCAGTTACAAAGTACTTAAAGAAAAAAAAGGATGGGTATGTTTGAAATATGATGCTGAATAAGGTTTCATGAAATGTGTTATACATTTTAGGTAATCACTCACTGCACAGCATGGCTGCCAAACAAACCTTGACGAATGAGAATTTGAAGCAATTGCACGGCCATTTTCTCCAAGGAAATGTCCATGTGTGGGGAAAAAAGGGTGTGCTGTGATTGTGATATCCAAGTGAGAAACTAGGTCACCACCACAGCTCAGCACTCGGTTGAATTAGGGATATTTCCTGGCCAGTCTTATCTTCTCATAATGTGCACCTTAACCAACGGCATGCTTTTATGATCATCTACCGTACCTATCGTTGCCTACTGTACAGGCAGTCCACCTGGCTCTGCTCTGAAGGACAAACAATCTTTTAATGGACAGATAATATTTTAAAGGACTGACAGGCAAGACCTCTTGAGACTGCCTGCTTGACTGCTCCCATGTTGAGCAGTTGGGCAGTTTCACCACAAGGTGAACACCATGAGGGTGGATAAATACTTTTTAGTTCAGCCAGGGTTTTCTCGAACTCCCTCAGCCTAATCCTCTGAATTATTGAGTAGTTCTCGCCTCTAAATGCACAGCTTTCATAAGGTGTTACGGGGAACTTTATGAAGGCACCACAAACACTGGCCCACCTCCCCTCAAAGCGTTCGTATGTTGTGTGATTGAAGAGAAAAAAAAAAAAAAGGCACAGTCTTTGGCAAGCGACACACAGCTAATAGGCTGCAGGAGAGAAGCTTCTAATGAGCTGCAGCTCAACAGCTGACAGCGGAGTGGCCCATCGGTTCAAATATTGGGGGGACATGGTTCCACTAAATATTTATATACTCCCCCCTGCCTCATATATATATATATATCCTACATTTGTGTGGGGGTGGGGTTGACAGTGTTTTTTTTCCCATCTCTTAGGTCTTGATCTGCTTTTCATCTTTTTCGATATTTTCTTCAGCTTCTCACTCAATCAATTGTTCTTTGGTAGTCCTCGCCACCACTCCTCTCCTTACTTGTTTTTTTTTTTTAATCACTGCCACTTTTACTCAGCCACGTGAATGGCCATGTCGTGCACGTGGTCGCAATACTGATTGTGCTATCCCTTTTCCAATGTATTACTCCTTCACCGTCACCCCTTTGGGGTGGCAGTGGCTCAGGAGGTAGAGCGGTTGTCTGGTAACCGGAAGGTTGCTGGTTTGATCAGCGTCCTCCTAGCCAAGTGTCAAGGTGTCCCTGAGCAAGACGCCTAACCCCGACCGCTCCCCACGAGCTGGCTGTCGCCTCGCATGGTTTACACCACCGTCGGTGTATGAATGCATGTATGCATGTGGGTGAATGTGAGGCACAAATTGTAAAGCGCTTAGAGTATCTAGAAAAGCGCTATACAAATGCAGTCCATTTCCCTCTTTCTCTTTCTCTTTCACACACACGCACATACAACACACACATAGATTGCACATGTGATCCGTCCACATCTATTGATTCCCCCCAGCCCTCCTCCAGCCCCCGTAGCTGCTCGGTACAGAGTGATGAGCCTCTTTAGCCTACTTGTCTCTGGTGCCTCATCTGCAGACCTGCCGCACATCTCCAGCACTGCTTCTTCTCCTCCTCCTCCTCCTCCTCCTCATGAAACACGAATGCCGGTCCACCCTCCTCCTCCTCCTCCTCCTCCTCCTCCTCATGAAACCCGCATGCCAGTCCACCCTCCTCCTTCTCCTACCGTCTGTCGGGGTGAATATAGGCTGGATGGATGAGTGGACGGAATCATTGCCTTGTCTTGTCTTGGATTGTCTGTTGGTCTGTCCGTCCTTTGTCTGTCTTGTCTGTATTTCTTCTGACTTCTATCCATCTATCTCTGACGTCTGTCTGTCTTCTCTCTCTCTCCTTGACAATCCTTGAATCCAAACTTAATTTGAATTATTTTTGCTATAATATATGTCATGATGGCATTTGGCAAAGAAACAAGATATATATTATAGATGTGTTCTCCCGTGACATATACAGGCAGTGTCACGTCTATAGACAATGCATGCATTATGCATTGTTGTGCGCTGCCTGTGCATTCCATGCAATCCCGCGAAGAAACAACGTCTTGAGTTTTAACACAAGGAATGCATCACGACGAGACACATTGCCACCAGTCTATCTTAAATACCTGCTTGAATTCAGAGCTGTCACTGGCGGCAAATGCACTGAGTCATAATGTCGTCGTAGAAAACAAGAGAAAAAGGGTCTTATTTGGATGCTGTCAGAGATATGCTCGGTGCAATCTGCTATGGCCATAATCATGATTGTTATATTGTTTGTGGTTCTTCTGCTTTTGTTCTTCTCTGTTTAGGATTGTGTTTAGTGATCAAAGCATCCCTGCTGAACTCCCTGCTCTATTGTTTACACAGAAGGGGCTGATGATTATTGGGCAATATCTCCAATAGAACCCATTTCTCCTCCAACAGCCCATAATGTTTAGAACATACATTATGAGTTGATTTCATGTCAAATCTAATTGTCCAATAAATGCCCGCAGCCATTTTCTCATTAAAAAGAGATGGATCTGGTCGGTGAGCCATGGGGACAGAAGGGAGAGACCAGCGGCCCAATGGCTCCTATTTCAGAACCATTAGTAGAATCCTCTCGATGGAAGCACTTCCAATAGAGCTATATCACAAGACTGGGCCACCAATGTGCATGAGTGTCATCTAATGTGGCCAATACTAAATACTTCAATCATTTGTTATGTCTGGCATTTTTTTCTTTTTTTTTTGTTGTTGTTGCTGATTTTATTCAAACCAATGCACAACATGAAATGTGAAAACTTTTTTTAAGTATACTATGCTATACTACCGGTATGCTATACAATGTCCGTTTGGTATTTGCATTTAGCGAGGCACATTACTGTTTTGCTCCCATTTTCTAAATGCATTTTCAGAAGGTCACCTTGCTCATTTAAGAAATAGTCGCCATGGCTACGTTCGTTAGCAGGGTGCGCTGATTACATTAGCGATGATGATCTCACGAGGACGCCATACGGACACTGAGACGAGTGAAACGAGAGACGGAAAGAAAACTGAGAGCGGGAGAGGAGGGCTGGGGGTGGGGGGAT
>OMNR01007340.1:3932-16913 GCA_900303205.1 Mora moro
AGAGGTTCCTGGTTGCAAGTCTTCAGCTCTGTGCTGGTCATCGACACCTCACCACCACGGAGCTCATGGCCTCTGCCGAGACATAAAGTTTCATAAGAGGTATTATCACGTGATCACAATTTGACCACATCCAGAAAATGACATAAAACTGTGTCTATCGATGATGCAAATTAAAACAACGTTACATAGGTATTACCGATCATATCTGCGGAGTTCGTAGTCTTGCTCTGAGATTAAATCAAACACAAAAAATCAAAACACACATAATCAGGTCAAAGGTGGAATTCATTGTACGATGCAACAGCAAGCAAGAGTTGTATCAGCCAACGGGCCATGAGGTTCTGTGGGTCAGGCCAGTGGAGCTACGGCGGACTACAACATGGACAGGACACCGGGGACAGTACCTCTCCTTCTGCGGCGCCGTGTGAGCACAATGATGGCGGCTAGGATGAGGGCCAGCAGGAAGAAGGTAGCCAGGATGTACCCCAGCTGCTGCATGACGTGACCCCGCTGCTCTGGAAGAATAACGTTCACCACTCTTGGCCTCTCCACCTCCTCGGTGCCTAGTGGAACCATTACAGACTCAATTAAATGGACTTAAACGGCTTCTGCAGCTCACCGGAGTCTATTTAATAATAGTCTATAGTCTCGCCTATGAGCCAAGCTGAAATCCAATATTTCACAGACTAAATAAACAGTGAAAAAGCTTTACTTCTTTTTGTTTTTACTAGAAAATACAATCGGCATTCTAACCATCATCACGACATACATATGGACATCGATCGTTTGTATGTAATGAACATGAACTTTAAATTGAAAATAACATCCACATGTGTCAAAATATTATTCCTTTCGGAGACTGTTTCATGTCTTTCCGAGAGCTGGCTAGAGACTGAGGTGGCCAGGAGTTAAATGTCAAAATGCTTTTGGCAGTAATGGCTTCCAGACCTGATGTCATTCAGCTGGTTTTCTTTCTCTTCTCGAAACACACAGACCCAACCAGAAGAGCAGAAAAATAACATGTTGTATGTGGTCAGTCTGTCTGACTCTCTCTCCCACTTCTTCCAATAAACACAGAAGCCATTTTAGCAAGCATGGAAAATAAAATCTGCGACACCTCTTTTCTTTTTTTCGAGGCTTCAACAACTAATATAACACCAACAGTAACAATGAAACAACCAGAGAAGAGGACCATAGCCACGCTGTGTTGGGCACCACATTTAACCACAACCATGTCATTTGTCAAACAAAGACAAAGACTATTTTCTAAGCCTCTTCTATACACAGTATGCCACACAGGAGAAACTTCTAAATAACAGACGCCAGTGATAAAACCTGTAATCTTCTTAGCAGATGTTCACAGGAGGGTCAACGTACAAACGCCCATTTGGTTTGATTACAACCTCCACCCTGGTGGGACTCAGTAGGTAATACTATCTATTTCTCTGGCACAAGACCTAGAGTATATTGTCCCATCACACAGCAGTTACAAATTACACCCTCTGTTTGAATTGGAAATAGGTCAGTTGTTTTTCTTCAGTAAATTAATATAAAAAAACTATTTTCTATTAACAGTTCTTCTCAGTTCAGACCGTAAATGTGTGGACTGCTGCATAATTGACAGTTGGAATTTACTAATGACTTTTCTCTTCTACAACTTAGTAGGTAATGTTGGTATAAGCTGCAATGATTACTTTAAGAAATAACTCAGACTGTACTAGCTTTTCCAAAGAAGACACTGCTAAAAGAAGTAACTGTTTCTGAGTCAACTGTGCAGTGAGGATAAGGTCTGTGAATATAACAACTTTTGTTTGTGCAAAATGAACAATGTTATAATAGGGTTTTGGTTGAGGGGGGGGAAAAAGACATCCCATCATTTAGTTTTGTTTCCACACCTGCACACTAGCCTACAGATCACGGAGAGACTCCAAGAAAACCAAATAAATGTTCGTCATCGGGCCGGGCGAGGGAGGAAGTGACCTCACGCGTGCTAAGCGGGCGCAGGGTTGGTCATTATCCCCTGCTAATGTTTATAGTGCTTAACACGCACACAACTCCACCTGTCATGTTCAAGGTCATCTGTGGAACACAATTAGAGACCCCCCCACCCCCCGGTGCGGAAGCCACAAAGTCTTCATCTGTTGCCTATTTAGCATTTTTCCCGACAGATCAGACAAGCGGCCACATGTAAAGAGACGTTCCACACATGCTGTGCCGGAGTAACGGTGTGTGTGTGTGTGTGTGTGTGCGTGTGTGCGTGCGTGCGTGCGTGTGTGTGTGTGTCCTGTAGGAGGTTAAACACATGCAAGTCAACACATTGAAGATTCACGGAGGACACTTCCTCTCACAGCTCGCCACAGTAGCCGTCATTATCACACGGCGACGTTTAACTCGTCAGAAATAAATACGGCATTTAAGCAAAGGAAGGCCGGAATGTTGTTCGGTAAATGACAGATAATTGCTGTAATCTCAGTCGGGGGGGGACTTTATGATTGGCCTTAATCTGCCGCAGACAACGGTCCCATCCTGCAGAGTTTTGAGAGATTTCTTTGGTCGCATGGACCCAGACACCCAGACGGGATAGCGTCAGCCCCGTACAGACGTTTCTCCACGTGTGCTTCATAGAGCTGTTAACCGTCCTTCTGGCTCCTCGTTCAAAGGGGAGGCAGGATCCATAATCCAACACATACCTGAACCCCCTCCCCTTTCGCTCTGTTCTCACAAGTCACAACTGGCCCAGATGGTGAACAGATGCTACAGATGTGAGGCCACAGACTGATACAGGTCGGTACTGAGACTGACCTAAATCCAAGAGGAGAGGAAATAAATAAAAATGAGAGATACAATGCGTCTAGTTGAAACACTCGGGATACTCCCACTAAACCCAGGAATGTGGTGGAAATAACCCCCGTTTCCGGTTGGGACAATTAGTGGTTACTTACTGGAGGCCGCTTCTTGAACCATAACAGACAACATTTAGATTGAAACCCAACACACTATAACACAAAAACCTGCCTTTCTTTGTTTCTTCCTGCGTATCTACCATGAACTTCTCTTCTCTTTTCAGCTTAAACACAAAAACAGAGGGTTGAGGCGAGGCGAAATTGGCAAGGAGACCAACTGACTCAACTAAGCAAATATGCTTATAAACACACCATGTCTTTTCACACGATGGCCTCAATCTCTCACGACGTATTTTCCATCTCAGGACGTTTATATATATATATATCCTTTTATATTCTTTCTATTGAAATACGTTGGTTTTTCTGCGTGGACAATGTAAATACCTATTTTCTTACTGGGTTTGGGCTCGACGTGGTGAGGGAGTCTGGGGGCTGAAGTGAGGACGGGGGGAGGAGGTGGAGGAGCGGGAGACCGTCGCTGGGGGGGTCCCACGGTCAGCCGGAAGATGCGTCTCTCGTACACGCCGCAGTAGTGGTGGTGCAGGTGGCAGGAGTACAAGCCCTTGTCGTCGGGCACCAGGTCCGAGATGCTGAGCGAGAAGTCCCCCACGGAGAAGGCGTCCTCCTCCAGACTCATCTTGTTCTGGGTGAACACCGGCCCATACTCCCGCCTCTCGCCCGAGGCGTAGAGGTCCACGAGGCGGTCGGCCCGGTCCTGGCGCACGCCGGGGGCCTGGTAGTCCCAGTGGGCCACCTGCTGCTGGTCCTCCTGGAGGCCGTCCCTCCACAGGGGCCGGCGGTTCACACAGGGCAGCGCCACCGAGCTGCCCAGCAGCACCACGAACACCGTCTTCTCTCCATCCCAGAAACGCCTCTCCTTACGGGCTGGAGAAAAAAAACCAGAGTTTGTATTTGTATATTGTACTTCTTGGTTCTTGGCACAAAAAAAAAAACAAACAACAACATTTGTTTCTAAATGTATTTCAAAATATATTACAAAATTGATCGTCTCCCTTGAAAGAAAAGCGCGAGGCAGCACCTGACTTGGTGACGTTGAGCTGGATTTGAATAGACTGGTGGACCTGGCAGTAGTGGTGGTGCAGGTTACACGTGTACACCCCTCTGTCCGTGCTCGATACATCTGGAGAGAGCAAACGCATCAAAACAACAATGTCATGAAACGCGTCAGGGCTCTCCCGGAACACCAAGCGTTTGCGAAAAGGGAAGACGCACTGTTGATGATGAGGGAGAAGTTGCCGTCGCTGAACGCAGACTGCGGGACGGACACGCGGCCCTTGTTGAAGGCGTTGTAGACCCTCTGGTGCCGCTGCACACCCTCCCCGGGGGACATATCCAGGATCCGCTCCACCGAGTACTCCGGAGATGTGCGGACCAGGTCCCAGTGGACCACCCTCTGTCTGTCCCGCAGGCGGTCTCGTGTCCACACCATGCGGGGGCTGTGGCAGGGCAGCACGGCCCTGGAGCCCGCGGGGTAGCTGAAGTTCTTAGTCTCCACCACCACGCCCTGCTGCCTGTTGTCGCCACTTTGGCACCAAGCTGTTCAAACAGACAGATAGATAGATGAATAAACACACACAGAGACAGAAATTCAATCCCAAACAGAAGTTGCAGACATTTCAACAAGTCATCGACGTTGTTGTGTGTTGAATGACGCCAATGGAATGGAGTCAAAACAAGTGCATGAATAAAGCTACAAACATCCATGTGAATTGATCAAAAGAAGATGTTACAGAACTGAGAAGTCTATTTTCTTACCACTTGGCAGCAGGAGGACAGCGAGAACTGAAAGAGGAAAAACACAACCAAATTGTATTAGGTTCTGAGTCCCATTTATCCATTGAAATGCATGATTCAGTGGATGATTCATCAATTCATGCATGATTCAGTCAATACCGTAGCACTGTTACGACAGAAGCTTGTTAGAATTCCCATGTTATTTTTTTTGCAGCGTAAACACAAAGGCCGATTTGATCCGGGAACTGGGAGTTTGAGAGTAAACAGCTGCAGCAGATGTGTGTGCGCTGCAAAAACACTGCGAGAACAGCGATGATAACGGATTAGGACAAGAGAACAAGGTACACGAACGCCAACAACAGCTAAATCATACCCATCACATCCAAAACACGTATCATCCATCATCAACGAAGAGCAATAACACACGAGTCATCACTGGCCTGTCTGCCTCTTTCCTACATCTATTTATAGATTCTACCTCTTTTCGACCTCTATTTCTTGATTCTACCCATTTTCTACATCTATTTCTAGGTTCTCATTCCAGGGATGGGAAACTTTTCTATTGGTTCCTTTGCCATTTCCTCCCCCAACCCTCCCTTCCCCGGGGTGCTATTCTATATGCTGTTTGTTCAAGGGCCAGCGGAGCCACATTAAGGGCAAGGCATACAGTGTCGCTATTCATGCGAGCTGCCGCAGTTTGTGGCAAGGCCGTGATCCTGCAGGGACCACATTCACGCGTTCACAGTCGCCTCTACCTGGGCTACGACGCTGCAAGGGACCACATTCACGCGTTCACCGTCGCCTCTACCTGGGCTACGACGCTGCAAGGGACCACATTCACGCGTTCACCGTCGCCTCTACCTGGGCTACGACGTGCGCCGTTTCCTAGACCTTCAGAAGTAGCCTACAGTCTTTACATGCCACAAGCGAACTTCATAAAAGTAACGGGTTAATAAATCAAGTTTCCGTGGAGCATCAGGTCGCCGGGCCGCGTTTCAGTAAGGGCGCAGGCGCGCATAAATCCACCGCAAAGTGTTGGAGAGGTCTGGACGGAGGGGATAAATCCTCCAACAGAAAGAGAAGACAAACAGCCATTGCAGAAACCTGTAATTTTCTCTCATCTCTCACGCTGGGGCACAGTAGCCTGTGACTCACAGGGCTTGATTCAACACTTAACGACATGCCTCTGAATTGCACAGGGTAATGATAGACACTTTCCCTAATGAAGTGCCCACTCCCCGGACTCGTTCACACCTGGAGAATCACACCACGCGTCATTTAATACAACACACCTGCTTTTATATATATAATACATTTTAGGGCTGAAATAGTGCTCGCGTCGGCACACATTCTCTGATGTCAGAGTGCAAAGATTGACTCAGTGAGTCCTTCAACAAGTACAGACTAAACTGTCTTGGCAGCACTCACCTCAGGACAAAGACATCCAGAGAAGCTTTAGGCTACGAAAGAAGAACATGTTGTCTGGGGGGGATTTAGGTTTCATTTGTCAAAACACTTGTACCTACCAATCTCCCGCATGCTGTAAAGACATGCTTGAGAGGATAAACATGCGTCCAAATGGATGCGTGTGCCGTCTACGCTGATTGTATGCCTTTTGCGGTCCAACGGTGTGGTTGGGTGTGTAGATGGATCTGTTCATTAGGCCACAAACTACAGTAAACTTGGCTGGAGCGGTAAATCCCCTTCTTTACCTCCTCCAGACTCAAAGCAGCCCACTCGTGGTGAAATACTCGTTACTGACACATCTAATGACAGGCTGGTGGGATTGTGCTGACTCTCCTGCTCAGACCGCAGTTAACTCAGAACACATTGCTCATTAAACCATAGGGGCCCACAAGCATCCCAGCGATCCAACGCAACAGAGATGTGGACATGTGTGGAGTTGTTCTTGGTCCAAAAAAATGACTTTAGCCTATAACGCAAAGTAAGTTCCTATAATTGATTTTTGTTCTGGTTCCATAATATTCATGTTGCTGAATGACAACGACAACGCAACAGGCTAATCTAATCTAATCTAATCTAATCTAATCTCATGGCGTTTCCTGTAGGCTAAGTAACAAAGCAAAAATCATAATCTGTAAATAAAATCAAAAATCAACTCGGCCCTACTGGTAATTAACAATGGCACACGACACACAAAGAAAACCTTTTAAAGTTAGAAATATAACTAAAGGGCAAATTATAGGCTTCATTTACTGCCGGCAAGAAGAAAATATGACCAATACATTCCTTTGTGTGGAAGAAATATCAAATCTAAATCTCATTCTGGTACAGAAAAATATTACAAATATTGTTTTTGTCTCACTAAATAGGGACTTACTCTGAAGTGTCGACATGTCTCCGTTAATCCTTCCTCAGAGGTGGTGACGCTGAACAAAACAGTTTTAGGTGAAAAAAGGAGTTGTGTATGAGCATCAATGGGTGGAAAACAAAGACACCTGGGCAAACTTCTCCGACAACAACAGCAACTCTGCAGCCCCCAGAATGTAGTTCATCCAGATGCTCCGCCCCTAAACTTTCTTGAAACTATGCCACTCTTGCATTGGCACCCAACCTCGTTCGCCAGGCGTCCTCGTCTCGCAGCGGAACGCCTGGAACGAGATGCCCCAAATGAGCGTTATTGGCGAGAGAGGAGGAGGGACTTTCAGTTACACGTGTTTAGCGGCGAGAGATAGAGGAACTTCCAATAGTGAGATATCCGTTTCCGTTACATGTTTCAGTTATTGCGTTGTCAAATAATTTGTCAAAACTAATTCTTATTCGCCTGGTCGTTGTTGTTCTTCTTGTTACGCTCTTATTCTTCTCGCTCCCAGCGTACACAGCTCATCGGAAGGAAACCGGAGCTTGCGTTACAGTAAACCGGGATAACGCTACAATTCATGGGCCTCTCCAAGTCTAATTGGCACCGATAGCTGCCCTGTAGGGCCGAAGAGCGGAATATATGCCCTTGTTAAAACATGTAATGCATTCAGGTAATAACATTCAGCTGTTGGGCCCTATATAGGCTAATTTTATTACATTTTCCGCTATAGTTGGATTTTCTTGTTTTTGTTGGTACGAGTTATTGTCTCCGACGACAACAAACAAAGCTAGAATGTTTCCATGTTTCTGAAAACAAAACACCCTCTTACTCCAAGACGCATGCCAATTGCCCGCAGTAGACCTAGCCTATTATTCGAGTAGGCCTACTGCCCTGCTGTAAACAGACCTACATTTTAAGATTTCCCCCCGAAACTCAATGAAGCCTAGAATAAGTCACTGTATTCTCATCACAACTGCTTAATAGTGAACACCGATAGAACAATCTTCAGCGGCTGAAAATAATTTTTCGTCATTCATTAGTGATGGAAATTAATGTTAATTAAAAGTAAAAGTAATCCTTCCTCCTATAGTCTACATCAGTAAACTCATGCGTTGTGCTGTGGCACAACACTGCCACCCACTGTTCGAATCGGGTAAATATTAAATGCATGAAATTCCCCTTCCGTCTGTAGTATAAAATCAAAACATTAGTAGAAGGTTTTTGAACAGTACATTGTATTTATTAAATCCTCTATGTGTACTTGATGACCACATGGCCTATTTCATGAACACATGAAATAGGCCAACGCCACTGTCGAATACTCCCAGGCTAGAAACAAGGCGACAACCATATGCCATTTGCGAGGGGAGCCGGTCCAGAGCTACAGCAGTCCAGTGTGAAGGTGTGTGTCAGTGTGCGTGGGGACAGACAGCAGAGGCCTCAGTCCCGCCTGTTCCCATGCCGTCTAATGAATATCTTAGGGGGTGACCATCCCTCTGGAGCCTTCTTCAGTCCAGCCCGTCTCCAAATACTTGTCAGGTCCTTCTCAAACCGCATCTGTACAGGACACACACATATACATACACCATGGTCACCATGGAAACAAAGTCTCTGGGAATCTAGACTTCCGCATTGGGATGAAGTGTTATGTCACAGTATGTCACAGTATGACCTGTGACACTCATCACAAACAGTGAGGAGTGGACGGGGCTGTAATCATTTATACCCATTTGAATTGTTCATTGATTAACTGTTTTGTTTTTTTGATTAATCAATGAATCATTTAGTAACAAATGTCCTCCAAAAGAGAAGCACTCACCTGCTTCTTCTTCCCCCGTCCCTCAAGCACTCTCTTTCTTAAGAACTTGGTCCGTTTCATCAGCTTCTTGTACTTATGTCTGTTCATCTTGCGCCGCCTGATCTCCAGCACATTTTTACAGCTCAGGGGCGTCACAGAGCCCTCGCCATCCTCCATCACAGGTACGGAGAAGGGTGGCAACACCTTCTCCTCCAACGCCTCCACCACCGCCTCCTCCAGGGGGAGCGGAGCCTCCAGGAGCGGAGGCAGGGAGTAGTGCAGAGACAGCCAGGTCTCTAGAGGGCTCACGGACAGCTTGCGAGGCACGAGAGCATCATCCAGTTCAGGCTCTAACTGAACCCATCGAGGAGGCGCTCGGTTGTCTGCTGCTGTCGAGTAGTTTTTAGATGGTTTCAAATTTAAACCGGAGCAGCAAACACGAAGACCAAGTGGTAGATTTTCCCTCAAGATCTGCCCATGGTTTGGAAGTTTATCTAGGAACCAAAAGAAATGCACCTGTGTCAGGTGGTGGTACCAACAATGTATACATGAGGTCATACATTTAAAACCGAACTTACTTGTCACTCTGCAAAGCTGACCAAGACGAGGTACAACTCTTGACATAAACATTGTCAGGCAAACCTTCAATCCACTACCTTCATTGGGAAGACGCGACAGGCCGCTCCTGCTGAGAGGACAACAAAGTACAGATTACCCATACACTCCAAAATACAAAAGCGACTGTGTTTGCACTGAATAACTGAAGATCAGCGTCCAAGATGTAACCAACTGTTCACTTTGTTGTCTGGACCCCATAATATGCAATTTTTACACACCATGATACAATAAAAAACGCCACCATAGTAACATTTTACACATCACATGAGCAACTGGATGCTGTAACTATCCAGCATCGCGGAACTCATATTATATTATAGTATATTATATTCACCAAAGGTCGTTGCAGTTTTATCATCTGAAAGAGACGGCTCTTTTGTCATATATTTAATACAGAAAACAATGCATTCCCAACCACACATCACAACGAGTAAATATTACCTAGTGCAACCGCAGCCGGGATCTTCAATGTGACTCTAGCCAAGACATACTACTTCCGCCTTGTGCATCCCGAATATCTGCCGCTTCCTGTTTCATGGTGTTGGTATGTTCCCCGTCCGATGGTTCCGTCCAGAAACCTCTGCTGGAAATCCACCCATGCACCCATGTCGGCTAGAAGGTGATGACGACGTGTTGGAAATTATACGCATGATTTTCCCCCCACCGATTTCATATGTAGGCCTTTTTGCATTTGCACGTTGGAACTTATGGAAGCGTCATGCAACGCTACTGATAAATGTCAAACGTTCAAATAATTGTGTAGGTATTGATATGATGCCCATCTCCCCAAACTTCTCTAACATATTATGTGTACAACTATGATCGAGTGTTTACATAGCAAGCAATCCACATAGAAACTCACTTGAAAAATCGTTTTATTCTTAAACTTTCTGTCAAAATGATATTGAGAGGTAAGAGCACAAGCATTATGGAACAATAAAATCACATATGGCAGCATTTATTTGCTTTATATATGAACATGTAAAAATGGAGACATCTTAAAAACAACAAATGTATTTTTGTAGCGTTGCCACATTATAGATGCATTTTCCTGTTCCCACTTTTCAAACATGTCCTTTCAAAACAGATCCATGTCCAATTGATGTATTGTAAAAATGTACTTTCCTTCGATTTCCTTCAGATGACAGCATTCTGATAATTTGCTGTGACACATATGTACACAAACAGGCTGATTAATTTAATTACTTAGTATGCCAGTACTATCACAGATATTTAGCATAACAGTTATACACAAGATTAAATGTCTCATCTCCCAAAAACGAAATACATTTAATAAATAAAAAATATCAATGAAAACATAATATACAGAGGTTGGTCACCACATCAACCGATGAGATGGATAAGCACTTCGATAAAATAAGATTTCCCCTCGTTATGGCAAACAGAGTGCACAGCATGTACCGTAAAGCTATTGATTACTGTGCCGAAAATGTCTGTGCATGTGCATAACAAAATGAATTATGTGTTTTTCATTTCATTTCAATCGGAAATATATGGATATTGATTTAGTATTGAATCTAATACTGCCATCAAAACAATGGCCAGTTACAGCAGACCATATCCTTTTCAGTAACACATTTATTTGAAATATGAAATAATAATAATAATAATAATTCATCTTTTCTCAAGTGCCATGTCAATGACTTCATTATTCATGTCTTCCACCTCAGGTTGTGGCGGGGTGACTTGTTGAAACTTGGCTTTAGGTAAAAATGATGTCTGTTGTCAGAAAGTGTAATGTTTTAGCTTTACAGCTGATCTTAAGACAACTTGATGATATCACGTTTAGACAAATTACAATCACTTTATCCTTCAAAGTAGTTCACTATCACAGGTAACAGTATAGAGCACAACAACTTTAAAATCACAATGGATGCTTCTTTTTTTGTAACACAAATCTGATGTTCAACATTTGGTATTCTCTTAAACCTTATTGAGCCAAAACCTTTAGTGCTGAGGAAAAATTAAACATTTTAACCACAGCAGCAAACGTTGAAACTATAAAGAGTTCAATGGCACTATCTTCCACTATCTACCCTGTATATGTGGCACACCTAGGTCCTGACAAGACAAAAGCGAGCAAACATTAAAACAAATAATATTTCCTGTGTAAATAAAAAGTGTGCTCTTAAGATAAAGATTGGGTCATACGAAACAGAATAAACGTGTCAGTGAGTTGGTGGATAGAAACTATATTGTGCAAACGCTGGCCTCTTCTTGCGTTAATACTCCGTTCAAACTCTGCCAGACTTCTCAAGGGTCCTCAAGGCGTTCCCCAGGGTTCCCCAGGCTTTCTGGAGCTTCCTGGGGGGCTTTCCGGCCTCACTGACCAGCAGATTGGCCAGGCCTCTTCCTCTTCTCCCTCCTCTTCCTTGTCCTCATCATCATCATCGGTCACAGCACATGTCTGCACTCGTCTCATCATCTGGGAGGATTGTGACTTATGGAAATGCTTTAAGGAAGAACAAAAAAACACAGATAAAAGCTCTGAGGCATAGGTAAAACGATAAAGAAGCAGTCATTTTCTATGCTGTGTTTGTGGCTAAAACATGCACTTTGTAAATGACCAAACTGAACTTAGTGATAGCTCTATATGTTACTCGTAACTGCAATACGTCTAAAAATATCTTTTTTGGGGGGTTGGTGGTCATATCAAAAGGGAACCATCAAATACAGTTTCTTAGAGTCAAGCTTCCAGACCCATACCGATCCCTCCATATCTAAACTCTAAACTCCATGCACCCAGATCACGGTGAGGGCAAACGCACAGCAGCCTAACCTGCAGATGAAGGTCCAGAACACAACCAGCTGGGTAGGGGGGCTAACAGTTCTGCACACAGAGAGCATGACGGAGGAGAGTGGAGAAAAGAGAGCAGAAGACAACCGTCAGCCATAACAGTGGCACAGTAGTGATGTTGATTGCAATCAAACAAGTGTGCAACTCCATCGCAGTACCAACAACAACATCCTTAGAGCATTGCGTCAGATCAACAGCAACAGAATATGTTTCCTGTACAGAATATGTTTCTTGTACTTCCTGTACAGAATATGTTTGCTGTACTTCCTGTGCAGAATATGTTTCCTGTACTTCCTGTACAGAATATGTTTGCTGTACTTCCTGTGCAGAATATGTTTCCTGTACTTCCTGTACAGAATATGTTTGCTGTACTTCCTGTACAGAATATCTTGACAAGACAAAAGCGAACAAACATTAAAACAAATGTAAATGAAAACATTAAAACATTAAAACAATGTAAATAAAGTGTGCTCTTAAGATAGAGGTCGGGTCGTGCGAAACAGAAACAGGCGATAAACGTGTCAGTGAGTTGGTGGATAGAAACTATACATAATATGTTTCTTGTACTTCCTGTGAAGAATGTTTCCTGTACAAAATATATTTCCTGTATTTCCTGTACAGAATATGTTTCCTGAACTCCCTGTACAGAATATGTTTCCTGTACTTCCTGTACAGAATATGTTTCCTGAACATATGAGGCCACTCACCGATGAGGACTGATGGTCATGTGGTCGTTCCAGCTTGATCCGGATCTCTGTTCCTTTAC
>OMNR01007432.1:3959-17415 GCA_900303205.1 Mora moro
GGGGGGGGGGGGTGCTTCCTTTGACTAGATTTCTCTTTTTTTTGGCGGGAAAATGTAGGTCATCGGCAAGCAAGAACATGCACACGTAGTCTTTAAATCAAATGTACTCGGATTGAATTGAGTTGATGAATTGAATGAATTCATGATTCCAATCAGCTCTCTCTGCCCTCCCTGGTCCATTTGGAAATGATTGTTTGAGAAAGCGAGTGCCGCTTGCTCAGATGAAAAACGTATTTTATTTCAGGCCTTCCTTGACTTTTCGGTGCATGCTGCACTGCATGCTTCTGTGCAAAATGGTCCTATTACATCAAGTTAAATCATTCTAGACGTTACTTTATATACTTCACCTGTTTCCATGGCATTATATTTCTGCATTAAAGAGAATTAAAACAGCTCTAATACATCTACATTAACAAGATCATTAGCCGTACATAGGTATGTACATATGTAGGAATAGGAAATGAATGCAGTGCTCTATATGGGCAGCAAGGGGTTAGTACTGGAGGTGGTGGTCGTGGTGGGTGAAGGGGTGGGTGTGGGGCGGTGTTGAGGCGGTGCTGAGGGATTACTCTAAGCCTATCGATGCTGGGCTTGACCCGGGGGGCTCAGAAGGGAGTGTCTCGTGTGTGTCAGTATCATGTCCAATGCGTGTGAGGAGAGATCAATGACACTCGGCCTATCGATCCATCGGGAGTCACGTGAGGGGCGAGGACGCGTGGATGTAATTTAAATAAGGGGGAAAGAAACATGGCTCAGCTAAGCGAGGTGGACCATGGGTGGATGAAGCCAGAGAGGGGCCGTCGAAAAGAATTAAACCCGTCGAAAAGAATGAAACCTAATGTATTCTGCTTTAAGTTTCAAGGTACTGAATTTGAACGTGATCGTGTGTGACTACATCAGCAGTTATTTTCAGTTCACCATCACCTCTTGCTATCTGTGATCTAATTTATGTTATGACCAACTGGAATTTGAGCCTAATGTGCTTTTAATAGTTAACTGGTAACAATGTTTCAATGTCACGCCGTCTTTTCCGCTCGAATGAAATGTGGGACACGATTGGAAACTATTTTTTTGACCAAAAGGCCAAAGCTTAATTTCATAATTTGCTCAGTAAAATATGTGATATCTTATCTAAACTGCTTATCTAGACAGCTCAGCAAGAATCATTCAATACTTCTTTTGTAAAATATGTCCTAGAAATCATGACCATTGAGATAACAAATGTAGATCTTAACAAAAGAATATGCACTATATGAATGCATTTGGCCTCAATATAATAGACTGTAGGAGAGCATATCTTAATACAATTGGATAGCTAAAAATAACAGCGAGCGTGTCCATGGCGCAACACACATTGATATGCAAACACATAGACTGCATGCTGTGATTAGTAATAGATCACTCTCCTGGTGACGCTGTCTGTGTCTTCTTTATTGTGGTCAGCTCTGAAGAACAATATCAATATCTGGACTCGATAGCCATGTTGAGCTACTGCAATACCTAGAAAATATTGACTAATTCAACAGTTAAGCGTTAATTTAGCTGCCTCATTTAGTAGATTAGTCCAATCATTACATTAACTTGTGTGATGTCTTTGACGGACAATATTTTTACCGGGCCGTGGGTTTTTTCATAATTGGGGTTTGGGATTTGGTGTGATAATCAGAATGTTATATGTATTATAACAATGTAACCTTAAACCTTAGGTATCAATCACTGTGCTCAAGCGATACATAGTTTCTAATTAACACGCAGTTTCGCTTCCATGTTGCGCTATTCCATAAGATACTGTGCGTAAACAGATTTCTGTGATTCAAATTTCTCTGAATGGTTACGATTTGAAATGTAAGTGTCAGGTTTTCGCTGTTTTTTGCTACGACACCACACTCGCTTTGCGAGTCCTTCGTGAGAGGAAGTAGGCTATTCAGTAAGATCCCGCGCGTAATTCTGAACTGATTTTTGTCATTCATACTCAGAATTAGTTTACGTATAGACAGCCAACTGAAAAAGCCAGCAGAAAATGTTGGTTTTAAACCCAGGCTCGGGCCCATAAATGCAGCCAATGGGACGGGCACGTGCCGGGCTCAGATAGAGCGTGCACGGACTCGGGTAAGGTCGGGCTTGTTTCTTTGGGCCCGATCTAAGCTCCAGTGCACAGGGAACTCCTGAGGTTGTGTGGGGTCTTATTCCCTGCATCATACTCTCGATCATTCCCTGCACTAAAGCCTGCACCTCAGGCCCACTGCTCACTGTTGTGATCATTTTTCATTTTGTCGGCAACCAATACTATAAATGGATTGTTGGGGTATAACCGTCACTTGCTTGTAGCTGTCCGTCATTTCCAACGTGTTTCCCTCACTCAGCTCCCCAACCTGCAGTGTAACTGGTGCTGTGTGGGTAGTACAGCGGAGTACATGTTTTTTTAATAGATATGTTTTGGAGTTGAGAATAAATCTTTTTACATTTTCTATTTTTTTTACAGGACAATTTGAAGGAAAAAAAAACTAAAGACAAACACAACATGTTTTGTAAATGTGTGTACTCAAACTTCCTAATATCTTTGGGAAATGTTTTTGGCAAACTGATCGTCTGTTCTGCCAGCATGTCAGCACTAAGTTATTGCTTTTCTTTATGACAGAGCACTCTGGCAGATAAAGTATTGTTGAAGGTTAAGCATGGCTTCTTGGACGACTGGAAGTAAATCTGTGTTGAGGCCATAGCTGCAAATATCAAATCAATAAACTGTTTTACAATCAGTTTGACAATCCAAACTTGAAGGAGCCAGATGACTTGGCATCAGAAAAATGGATTAAACTAGCCGGTGTCTTTGAAAACTAAGCTCTAAATTAATTCAAAGTAGGGTGTCCTAAGCTATTGTAAAAAAAATACTTTTAATTTGAAATGCAAAAACGGCTGCTGTCAGACCCAAGTAGTGAGGGAACAGATTTCTGCCAGTTAACCTTGTCAAAGCTGTCAGAACACGCCCCCAGGAAGCATACTCTTTATTGTTTGGAGGACTCTGTGATGTCACCGCCAGCTTCACGGTCTCGGCTCCGAAAATTACTGCGCTTACTTTTTAAATAGTTCTCCACTCAAATATGCACCGCGTAACAACAGATGCATAAATACTCGACTGCATAGACCTCAGAAGTAATGAATGTATGTCTTTGATCCGGGAGCCCTCGTCTTTGTTCCGCCTAAATAGTCGGAGCCTAATGTTGTTGTTTTTTCAACATCAGCTGCCACCGACAACTACCTGCGAAGCAACCCCCTGGGCCATACTTTGCTCAACACTCCCCTCTAAGAGCCATTGAAGAAAAAAAACGCCAGAACATTAATGAACTGTTCAATTGTAATAGATTTTTTTTTTTCTCTCTTCCTCTCGTCACTAAGGCAGTGGCTAATGGCTTGTTCTGTCTCCTGAGAGGGTCCCCAGCCCCTCCTCGCCCACCTCATATCACATCATTACCGAGACATCCTCCGATGCACTTCATACACCCTCACCCGCTACGCCTCCGTATTATCAGCCGCACACCTGATGATGCCTGAATGCGCCGTGTATTCCCAGTCTGCGCCTTTTCTTCTTCGTTCTACATCTCGCGCGCGCGTAAACTACCGCCCGTCTCCGCGTGGACTCGGTGTCAGGCGCCACACGGGTGCAGCTGAGATGGCGTGCATGAACGCGTCGCCGGTAGTTCGTTATTAATTATCATCAGGCGGAATTATGAGCTTGATGCGGCACAACGTATGGGGATTTTTTGTGACGCTGCGGCGAAAGACGCTAAACGCGGCTTGAGATGAGACTCCTTGGTGCTCAGGGGTTGACAGGCGTACTGCTCTGACACTTTGACACGCTTTCGTACCAGGAGAGGGACTGTTGTCTCAGTAGCGTGTATCTTAGCGACATTAAGCCAGCTGAAGAACAAGGCCCACAATGTTAGCTCAGCAGTATTGTCGATGGCTGTGTGGATCAACTTCATCATACATCAGATCAGTCATACTCTGATCGCGGGCATTTGGTTTATTTTGGTCATTTTTGGTCGGCCGCTTGCTGCAGTTGGAAAACATAAGGAGATTATGGTCTTCTTGATTTTAAGTATTTGTGTAAGTTGATATTGTCTGCTAACAGCCAAACTAAAGTGTGTTGTTAACATACAAATAGCCTCCTTAAGTAGCAGGTTAGAAGGCGCTTCGTTCAAAAGACTGACAGGGTGATATAATTGAACTGTATATTGATTATGCGGCCACAAGAGAAGTGTGCTGATTTTGCTGAGCAGTGGTTGTCCTGAGACCAGAAGTAACAAGAGGCTGGCTGGCTGCCAGCGCCACTACATATTACTTGGGTGAATAATATTAGGGTTAGGGTTAGGGAGTAAAACTCGGGTACAACTTGGAAAGGTGTAGCCGAATAGAGATAGGCATTCCAGAGACACAACCATTCCAACCTTACCTAAATGTGCCAATGTGTAATGCAATACCGAGACCTAATTCACAATCATGTTCAAAACATGTTATCATGATATTCACACAATGCATGTCATAGAGGTTTGAATTTTGTATGAGGGAATTTGTCAGGAGTTTCTTGAGGTAATTATCACATTTTCTAAACTAAATATACACTATGCAAACACAAAAGCTCTAAATCAACATCACCAGCTAAAATGTTTTCTCACCAAATCCAGATTGCGGATTCAGTACGGAATGATTTTTGCTATGCTACCTGACGACAGGCGCATTGTACCAAGTATCATTTTTGCTGTGAGGTCCCCAGCCACAGCCTCCAACCTCCACATGCACCTCCACCACCTCCGTCATACCGCTGCGCAGCTGCACCCATCCATCATGCCCTTCTCCATTGTTTGTTTTCTCAATGAAGCTGATGCTGCCAAATGACATCTTTCTGACTCTTTCTGGGTTTGCTTGCACAGAAGTCATTTAAACCACTCAGTCAACACTGATGTTCGAAGCAGTCAAGTGGGTTGGCCAACAATTGTGGACAGCGTCCCAAATCAATGAGACCATGGGGTCTGAATATCCCCTCACCGTTGGACACGTACAGCGGTCTGTGTCCAACAGTGGTGGGATATTCAGCACAAGGGCCTGACCCTAGCAGCTCAAACAAACACAGTCTGCAGTCCACTGCCTATTCTCAATTTTAACACACCAAACCAACACCACAATAAGAGTAGATAAGCGCTTGTAGACATTATATTGAAAAAAGTAAATAAATAAATGAATTAATTCATAATAATAATAATAATTTGTGTTTGGATTCGGTTGGGCTCTAGCTCAATGTTATAGGGGGCTGGGTAACCTTTAGGCCTCTGGGCCGGGTCCCAAAGGGCCCATCCAGGGACTGCTGCCTGCCAGCCACTGTGCTCAGTGGCTCATTACTGCAGCATTCACAGCAGAACATTTGGCTGATCACTGATAATTGGCCGATGACCAGGTTTTCCAAAAGATTTTATATCGACTAATGCAGTGAACCAGACAAAAAAAGTAAGGCATTGTTAATTGTGAATATATTTTAGTCAGTGGACAGAAATAGTGCAGAGAATAATATTTCAGACACTATTTTTTGGATGGTGTTGTGTTGACTTTCCAACGGATTTGAATTTCATCAAACAACCTTTTGTTTCCAAAGTCAAGCAAAACCAAAACAGTTTCCCTATTTTTCCACCCAGACAGATGGTAAACGGGTGAAGCTGCGGTGGTTAATATTTGACATGCATGCTTAATGGCCACTTGAGCTTTAAAGGGCATATGGCACAAATCATACAGGAATTAAATGGCTAGTGACAGAAGGCTGATACCTTGTCCACCTTTTCAGCTACCAAAACATCTTTGCATAATACATTACAATCCCACATTTTTTTTTAAAGAATGCTAACATGTTTGCTGACTGTTTATTTGCCAGAAGGAGAGGTTTAGTATTAACCTCTGAAGACTGTATAATGTGTAGTTCATAATGTTATGATGTATGTGTGTAAGTGTTTAGTATTCATGAGTTGTATAGGATCAAATGGATGTTAAATATTCCACGATTTTAAGCATTTTCTTTGTACAATGAATTAATGTTTGAGTATTTTATGCAGAAGATTATATCATTAAAAAAGTTTTGTATTTGTTAAACTTGCACTTGGCACTTAATGAGCTAACAATGGATTGGATTACACACAATAGCAATGGCCAAAAGTTGCAAGGTTTCCAAGTGTTAATTCAGTTGTTAATCCTGTCTACTACTGACTTTAGGTATATCTAACGTATATCTTGCACCCAGCATAGCACACATTTTTAATTGCTAATTATTGTTTGAATTGTGTTCAAATTATCCAGGCTATGCTGTTCAACCTGTGCATAGGCTGCATCAAAAGAACAGATACAATTAAAATAAAATGTAATTCTGTAAACACGTTCATTAACATGTTTATAGTATAGTCATTGAAACTACATGTTTTACATGTGCATAATTATAGGTTTACTAACCAACAATAACCAAAAAGCAATTTATTTTCTGCTTAATAATTTAAATAGCCACACAGTCCAACAGTAAACATATGCTGCTTTTTAATTGTCACTAAAACATTGACATATTATCTGGTAAAATGTAATTTCAATATAATATAACTAATACAACATAGTGATGTAATATACTGGAAGTCAAGGGGAGCAGACTTTACTAACTGTTCATTTATCTCTGCCAAGAGACCTATAAAGTTGTCCTTTCTAAAGTACGCATTGCACGGTAACCGTAAATGCCCGTAAAAAGAAAAAGGTTCTTAATTTCCCAACTAATTCATTTTTAAGGACATTGATTTTAGTATTGTCATATTGCCTGGGGTACTATTGGAGAGAAAAAAAAAAAAGGGGGATTTGTAAATGAATCTGTGGCTGCCTTGGAGACATTAAATATACAATGATGGTGTTTTCTTTTCTTTTTAGGGACAGAACCCAGGTAAGATAAGAAGATGTAGAGGCTCAACGGGTGGGCAGGGAGGTGAGGCCAGGGCAGTCTCATTAAGTACAGGAACAGTTGAGCATCCTGTGGCCATTTATTATGATGACCACTTACAGTGGAACAACAGGCATGGGGTTGGTACCCCGTGCCCAGGGCTGTAGCCAGGGATTACAAATTAGTGAGGGCCATTCTTTTTTTTACTGCATTTATGGACGGTAAACACAATATTGACTGCCATACACACATGCATTAAATATCAGTGTCCGAATTACTACCAGGCTGTCTTAAAATAAGATGAATCACAAACGATTTAAATATTACTACTACTACTACTACGGAACAATGTGTGTGTGTGTGTGTGTGTGTGTGTGTGTGTGTGTGTGTGTGTCCTTGAAGATGTTTTTGTTAATATTGTTGTGTAAAAGCACCATTTTGAGATCTAAGACCATTTAAATCTTAGATGGGGGTGTTTCCTTTCAAATCATAATTCAAAATGCTATATGGAATGTACTATTATTCATATTAGCAATTTATAAAAAATGAAATAACCTGAGTACTTTTTATTTTCCATGTTTTACATTTCTATAGTTGACTTTAATATTAGTTTTTCAAATGCACATTTGAGGACATTAACTTTTTAAGCTAAACCATGTATCTAATGTAAAATTTTGCATTTCGTGTTTCTGGATTTCGTTGGTTATACAGCATAGTGTTCATATATTTATCGCTAAAATGTAGAGTTTCACCCCCACTAGAATAACTGGTTGCTTGTTTTGTTGTTGTTGTTGACGATGAACAAGGAACTGTTCATCGTGTAATCTGTTGAGTTATTCATGTTCTGTTTTTGTTAGAAAGAAAAGAAAATACATTTTCTATGAAGTACAGCGATTCTTTGGGAAGAAGATAATACAATGTCTTTTTCAAAGTACAAAGTGACTACAATGATTTAAATCCAATGGATGTGGATTGACACCTATACATATCTGAGTGATAGATTGACATATTCCATATTTTCTAGGCTTTTGCTAAACATTATACATTTCCACATGTCTTGGCAGTAGTCCTTTTTTATTTTTATTTTAAGTTGCAGCAAACAGTAATGGCTGATGGCGCCTGTATCACCACTTTAGGTTGGTATCATTTTAAGGCCCTAATAGCTCTTGGTTTTTGTTCCTTTTTTCCAACTGCCAGGTTACAGAAAAATATCCAACATTAACAACAAGAGTGGTAAAACTATCAAAGCTGAATGTTTATGTACTGCAATGTCTAATACGTTAATGTTGTATCTCAAAGGATAGCCCACCGTTAAAACTATGAATGCCCTCCTCGATTTCGACATAGCTTTTCATTCATTCTCCCATGGAAAGGCAATGTATGGTGGTCCATAGAAATATGGGTCCCAATAGAGTAGGACGATTAAACCATCTCACAGAAGGAAATGCCAGGAGAAGAACATGAGGTAGCAGTGATGCGTTAGACGGTTATCCGGGGGCTTCACTGACTGGCCTCCGTGCTTCAGCTGGGTTTTCAACAACATACATTTAGCCTGTGGCTACTGGCTACATAGTTACCCCTACTGGAATGGATGTCTATACACAACAATGATTGTTTTTGTTTTGTTATTGGCACGCTGTTCTATCAGCTGCTCTATTTTTCACAAGCTTTTTTTTTTTTTTCACAAGGCTTTTTGTCAAGTTGTTTTGAGACTTACACCTGTGGTTGGTTGCCTTAAAGAAAGCCTAGCTTTCAAAGGATTCTGAGTAGTCTTAATCCCTATCCGTGGCAATACAGTAACAGTAAAATACTACACAGTAAACAGAGCTGTGAGAGACAACACTTGCAGACAGAGATAATGAGGCCATTGGCCAGCACAAAATATGACAGCGGACATGCTGTTTCTGTTGTACTCCACTCCACCATCTAGACAAGTGCCCGGGGCAGGGAGGGATGCGCTTGTACCCCTTCCTTCCCATATCCAGTAAGAATTAGGGAAACACCATATGTCGGCAGAAAGTCCATCTCCCCGGAGGAGAGAGAAAAGATGACAAAAAACACAACAGCAACAAGGGTGCGGTGGAGCAGCTGCAGTGTTGAGCCATGAAACAGGGCCATAGGTTGTATGTTGAGTGTTGGAGGATTCACCCTGGGGACGTTACTGTGCGGCTCTCTGGTGGTAAGGGACCGTGGAGCGCTGGGATTTACCAGCTGATCTCCATCACTGGATCTCCACACGCCTGCACCCCTCGGGTGTCGACATCCAAGTGGCTTTTTTTGTGTTTTTTATTACATCCTGGGAAGGTTTATTCCCCCCCCCCCTTCTTTTTTTTGAGGGGGGAAAGCAAACGAGGACAGTACACAAAGTACACGTATGTGTACTTTTTTTATTTTAAAAAAAAGTGCACTAAACTGAAACTGTGGTTCCCTGGCGCTGGTGATAATGTATAGCAGCTGGAGTCTCAAACAGGGGAACGCCAGTCTTCAGTGCTGAGGTAGGAAAGGACACGACCTGATTATCAGACGTGGAGGGCCAGCGCTGGGAGGTGATTGGTTCTCCGGTCCTTACCTGTGGAGATATTTGACCACTGGATCAAGCAGTGGCTCAGCCATGGATTAGCTCCTGCAGACAGCCTTCATTATGTATGCAAGGCAGCAGGGAACTAGTGAACAGGCTGAACAAATGTGTGTATGTATGTGTGTACATATGTATATATTAATATTTAAAGTACATATATATAATAAATATATTTATATATATATCTCTCTCTCTCTCTCTCTCTCTCTCTCTATATATATATATATATATATATATATATATATATATATAGATATAGATATAGATATATATACTTGTGTACAAGATCTACTAGAAAAGGAGGACCGACTGTATGTATACATGCGCTCTCCTATTTTTACACAATCAAACAAGTGAGGGAACATTTACCGTTCTAATAATATATTTTGCACTTGTAGGACTGGGGAAAAGAATTGGACTAATTTTGAAGGAGGAGGGCTGCTGTAATCCATCCAGACGGAGTGCAGAGGGCTTCCTCTGCCTCAAAGCTCCTTAAGCTAATGGTCTATACCGACGAGCTCGTCCACCGAGTGTTTTTAGATGCTCATTTGTGCCGGATGCCATCCGGCGCAATGATGACTCAATTATTAGTTACCCGGCCCTGCTTTTCTGACACGGATACGCTGCTTGCGTGTATCAGGAGGCCAGTGCATGATGAGGTTGATGCTCGTGGTTGCTGGACATATTGTGTATATTATATTGTAATGATCAATGTTTTTTATTTCTGTTTGGCTTATAGCACCTTATATCCAAAGGCGCTTGCACTAGATAAAATAAGATCCACTTAGGGAACTATGTGTCACATGACAATACCAGAGTATTGCATTGTTCATTATTAGTTTACTATTGTAAGTGTGGTTTCAAAGTAAGCCACACTTTTAAGTAACCGTGTGTCTTATAATTATTATTATTCCATGATTTTCTGCACTCCTAACCCAACGTGACGATGTCATTTTGGAAATGTAACAATGGGCCTCGTGCAAGAAGCGATATACGAACAAAAATAAGAGAAAATTTGTTCGTATCCGCGATTTGTTCGTATTTTGTTCGTACCCGTTCATTTCAGGGATTCACCAATGTTTTCGTATTTTTGTTTTTCTTGTAGGTAAGAGACATTTTTACGCGTAGTCGAGAGCACTCGTACCAAGATAAGAGAAAACATATCCCGTGTTCACAGTTCACTAATTGGTTGTCTAACGCAAGGAAGTTTTAAATTTGAGGATCATAAAAAACGCAAGAATATAGGCCTAATCAAATTTAGATTATTATGTTTTAGAGTAATTATAATGAGTATATTATAATTTATATGGATTACATTTGTGGGCAAAATAAATACTTAGAAAAAGGAATCGCGCAGATCTATTTGGCTAGACGGATGAATGGCTGCTGATCCGTTTCAGATCGGCAAGAGCACTGCTTTTAGAATTGCGCAAAACTCTGGAGCCTCAAGTTAGGCGAAACACACACACCGGTCAAACCCAGCGCCTCCACATCTGCAAGCGCTCAGCACACAGGGAGTAAGCCATCTTTGAGTCATGCGCTCCCGACAGTACTGTCCTAACAAAATTTTGCTGTAGCTGGACTCCCAAATATCATTGGCGCTGTAGACTGCAGCCATATATGCAGCAAAGCGCCCTCTTCAGATCCATTCCCATTCCTCAAACGTAAACTGTACCACTCCATTATGTCCATTTTCATGTCAACCCTTTTTCGTTCTGTTTTTTATTTTCCCGTAACGCCAGTACTGACGCTTTGGAAAATCACATGTTTACTTTGTTTAAGTTGATTTAACAGTACGTCGATTTCATTACTGCTTAAGTACTTCTTCTTAGGTCCCTTTTTGGTGCATCTCTCCGTCTTGGGCATGTGCCAGAGTATTTGCACACGGCACAACACTTGCCCTTATATGGTGTTTAAGGGGCGTTACCTATGCTAATAACAAACAATCGGCCACGCACCTCCGATTTTGGATCAAGTGAGATTCATCATTCAGCACTCCTTGGTACGAGCAAATTGGGAGGTTACGAGCATTTGGTGCATCTGGAGTTGACTTCTCGTATTTTTTCTCATAACAGAAAAGTACGAGAAAATATACAAGAAATGTATGAGAATGTTGCTGCATGAGGCCCTTTGTCATGTAAATTGTAATGTCAACCTCGGACTCCATCACGAGAGAGTTGTAGGTAATCTGAACCCAACCTCAGTTCAAGTACGGCCAAGGCAGCTCTTCGAGAAAAAAGATGAAAAGAATGAGAAATCGAGAAAAAATAAAGAAAAAGATGGACAGGACGACAAAATCAAGAAAAACGTTTTTAAAAATTTAGAATGAGAAAAAAAAGAAAAAAGATGGAGAGAATGAGAAAATCAAAAAACAAAAAAAAGATGGAGAAAATCGAGAAAAAAAGAGAAGAAAATGGAGAGAACGACAAAATCAAAAAGATGGAAAGAATGATAGAGAAAAAAGAAAAAAAAAGATGGACAGAACGACAAAAACATGAAAAAAGAGAGTGAGAGAATGAGAAACTCAAAAAGAAAAGATGGAACGAATGAGAAAATTTCAAAAAAGAAAAAAGATGGAGAGAATGAGACGATCCAGAAAAAAATGAGTGAGAAAAATGGAGACAACGAGAAAATCAAGAAAAAAGATGGAGAGAATGAGAATCAAAAATCTGAAAAAAGATGGAGAGAATGAGAAAATCAAAAAACAGAAAAAAGATGGAGAATGAGAAAATCGAGAAAAAATGAAGAAAATGGAGAGAACGACAAAATCAAAAAGAAAAAATGGAGAGAATGAGAAAATCGAGAAAAAAGAAAAAAGATGGAGAACGAGAAAATCAAAAAAAGAAAAACGATGCAGAGAACGAGAAAATCAAGAAAAAACAGCCGTGGAAAAAGATATGAGAAATCGAGAAAAAAATAAAGAAAAAGATGGAGAGGACGAGAACATCAAGAAAAAAATTTTTGAGAATGAGAAAATCAATAAAAAGATGGAGAGAACGAGAAAATCGAGAAAAAAGAGCAGTGGAAAAAAGATGAAAAAAAGGAGAAAAAAGATTAAAAGAATGAGAAATCGAGAAAAAAGAAGACGGACAGGACGAGAAAATCAAGAAAAAAAATGTGAGAATGAGAAAAAAAAGAAAAAAGATGGAGAGTGAGAAAATCAATAAAAAAGATGAAGAGAATGAGAATCAAAATCAGAAAAAAGATGGAGAGAATGAGAAAATCGAGACAAGAAAAAAAAATGGAGAGAACAAGAAAATCAAAAAACGATGGAGAGAATGAGAAAATCACATGAACAGTTTGCTTGCTTGACAGTGTTGTGTGCGAAATTTTTTACACTTTGCAAAGTCATCCCGCGGGCCGGATTGGATCCTCTGGGGGGCCGGTTCCGGCCCGCGGGCCGTATGTTTGACACCCCTGTCTTAGGGTTAAGGGTTAGGGTTAGGGTTAGGGTATAGGGTTAGGGGTAGGGTTTAGGGTTTAGGGTTAGGGTTAGGTTAGGTTAGGGTTAGGGTAGGGTTAGGGGTAGGGGTAGGGTTAGGGGTTAGGGTTAGAGGTTAGGGTTTAGGGTTAGGGTTGGGGTTAGGGTTTAGGGTTAGGGGTTAGGGTTAGTGTAGGGTAGGGTTTAGGGTTAGGGTTTAGGGTTAGGGTTAAGGGTTAGGTTAGGGTTAGGGTTAAGGGTTAGGGTTGGGTTAGGGTTAGGGTTAGGGTCAGGGTTAGGGTTAGGGGTTGGGTAGGGTTAGGGGTTAGGGTTTAGGGTTAGGGTAGGGTTGGGGGTTAGGGTTAGGGTTTAGGTTTAGGTTAAGGGTTAGTTAGGGTTAGGGTTTAGGTTTATGGTTAGGGTTGGGGTTGTAATGAAGGATGTAATGAAGGTGTAATAATGGTGTAATGCTTGAGCGATGATGTGTAATACTAGTGTAATAGCG